>VMDR010001083.1:0-148933 GCA_007922815.1 Macrotus californicus
ATCCAAAAGTTAGAAAAACCCAAATAGCCCTCTACATTAAAATGCTGAAATAAATCATAACATGTTTATTTAGTGGAATAACATTTCGTGATGAATAGAGGATAGATGAATTTCATAAACATATGTTAATCAAAAGGAAGCATATATATGATGCGATTCTGTTTACAAAAGTTTAAAAAAATAGACAAAGCTGAACTATACTGTTTTAAAGACAAGGGAATGATTATTAGGAAGTTAGGAAAGTAGTTACTTCTGTGATAAGGGAGAGGGCTATAGTGGAGGAGAGGCACACAGAGCCTTAGTATATTCTATTTCTTGACTTGGTTTTGAATTCGTGGGTGTTTGAATTATAATAATTCAATAGTATATATGTGTTTAATGTATTTTTTTCTATGTCATTTTACAATTTAAAAATAAAGTACTTTGGACTAAGAATCAGGTCTGGGATCTAGTTTTAGCTTGGTCTGCCACTTAATGTCTTTGTTATTTGATCTACTCTGTCTCCCTCATTATTTTGCTATGAGGATTACATTAAAGCACTTAGAAATGCTTTATAAGTTGCAAAGCTGTATACAGGTACATACACAGATGTGGTTTATTCTTACTAGGGCACATGATAGGGGAACATTAGGTAGTTGATAATATTATCCATATTAATGGAGTAGGACTATGGAATATAATCATTCTGCCATGGGGCTAATAGTTGTTTGGTGCTATGGAAGACAAAAACTGCCAAGTCAGCACTGACCGGAGTGGCTCAGTTGGCTGGATATCATCCGGCAGAGCGAAAGGTCTCTGGTTCAATTCCTGGTCAGGGCACATGCCTGGGTTGCGGGTTCAGTTCCCATTCGGGGCAGGTATGAGTGGCAACCAAACAATATGATGTTTCTCTCTCATATCAATGTTTCTCTCCCTGTCTTTCTCCTTCCCTTCCCCTCTCTCTAAAAATAAATAAATAAGGTCTTAAAAAAAAAAAAAAAAATCCAGAGCCCAACAAAGAGCTTAGGGAGGTAAGGTTCATGGGCATAACAGTTAGAAAATACTAGTTGAATGAATGAATAAAAAGTGTTACACTGCTGGACTAATAGAAGCTGACCAAATATAATTAAGTGCCAGCTATTCAGTAAAGACAAAATAAACAAGAAGGATAAATCAGAATTTCAATGTAATCAACTGTTGTGAAGAGTTTGATTCATTTTTGAAATCCCAGAAGGAGTTGGTTGTGTATAATAATTTATGTCAGGGGTGTCAAACTCATTTTCACCGGGGGCCACATCGGTTGCCTTCAAAGGGCCGAATGAAACGTTAGGACTGTATAAATGTAACTACTCCTTAACTAGGGGCAAGGAGCTTGGTGCTGCCACCGGGTGGGTAGAAACAAGGAGCTGAGCCAGATAAAACAAGGTGGAGGGCTGGATTCAGCCCATGGGCCTTGTATTTGCCACCTGTGATCTATGCTGTAGATTTCTGTAGTAGTAACACTAAAACACCAGTACAAGTTGCTAGTTGGTAGGCAATGATATTGGAGTGATTTTGTATTTATATTTTAATGTGCCATCTGATAACATGGGACTGCCCAACACAGCTGTCCAAGTAATCAGACTTTGCTAGACAGACCCAGCTAGAAGGCTACCTGGTTTATGTCGTAGCTTGGCAGTCTGTTTCTGGTGGAGTTTACACATCTTTACGATTAGTATAGATTCCAAACTCAGCTGTCCTGCTCCACTGATCTTACAGAACTTTCTAACACCTTTCCCAGGATAAAGTAATAAGTACTTTGGTTTAAAAGTTAAACAGTCAAACTTCATTTGTTTGATCTCACATTTGTTAAGCACCTTTTGAGTTAATACTTCTGTGCACCTTCCCTTTCAGCTCCTTTAGGGATTCTGATTACAAAACTGAGGTGGTTGCTCAGCAAAGGATTGAGGCAGAGGAGATGACAATCTAAGTAGCAGAGTAAATAGTATTTGATCTGAGGGTGCTTGGCATATGTTTGTGGAGTGAGCCTAATGGCAAATAAGATTTGTCATGAATAATCACAGTGTAGATCAGCTGGAATATAATTTATCTGCACATATACAAAAGTATGAAGTCATAAATGAGCCCAGGGTGAGAATAAGATACTGTAAAACAATATTGCTTCCTGTTTGATGTGGATTTCCTGCCAACTTTGAAAGGTATCCTGCCCCCCTAGTCCTTACTGCTGGCCTTCTCTTCACAGGCAACCTGGGTCTCAGCCATTTGGGTCAGCCCCATTGGCCCCTGTGGTCAGCCAACCAACTGTGCTTCAGCCCTATGGTCCGCCCCCAACAAGTGCACAGGTGACTGCCCAGATGGCTGGAATGCAGATCAGTGGTGCTGTTGCCCCAGCCCCTCCCCCTTCAGGGTTGGGCTATGGTGAGTAGCTGTGACCACAGGAATGTTACTGTTCCCCCCTCCTTTAGAAGCATCAGGCTGTGGGGCTATACGTTAATCCCTTTTATTTCTTGTGCCTCTGAGCCCCAGCAGATAGGACAGTCATTCCTGATCCTCTTATGTGGAAAGGGAAGTGATTTACTGAATATAAATGGGAGGGTTCTGATTCTACCTCTTCTGCTTCTCAGGCCCACCAACATCACTGGCCTCAGCCTCAGGAAGTTTCCCTAACTCTGGTCTGTATGGCTCCTATCCTCAAGGCCAGGCTCCTCCCCTTACCCAAGCCCAGGGTCCTTCTGGGGCCCAGCCTCCCCAGCGATCTGCCCCACAGCAGGCCTCCAGCTTCACACCCCCAGCATCAGGAGGTCCCCGGATGCCTGCAACGACTGGTCCACTACTGCCTGGACAGAGTTTTGTGGGACCCCCAGTGAGCCAGCCCAACCATGTGTCCTCACCTCCTCCTCAAGTTCTACACCCTGGTACCCAGATGGCTGGGCTCCCAGGACAGCCACCACCTATGCACTCCTCCCAGCAGCCAGGCTATCACCTGCAACAAAACGGTGAGTGTTTCCTAAGGTCTGGCTAGAAGCCAAAAGCTTCAGCTCTTTAGGTGGTTTTTTGTTTGTTTGCTTTTAGTATTGCTTGCTAAGTGGTGAACTAGATGGACAGCTTCAGGGTATTATTAGTAGGAAGTAGGGTTTATTCATTATTCTCATTGTTTATTCTTTATTCTCATTCTATATTCTCATTGTTCAGATAGTGTGGTCATTCTCTGAATGGTTATTACTCTGCCTCATAATTCTACATTTATAGGAGTGTAGTCATTTCCCTGAGGCCTTAAGAGGAAAGGGAATTTTGAGTTCATCAACCTTGTGTCCTTGTCGCTCAGGTTCCTTTGGACCAGTCCGGGGCCCTCGGCCCAATTATGGAGGTCCCTGCCCGGGAGCACCCACTTTTGGCAGCCAGCCCGGGCCTCCTCAGCCACTGCCTCCTAAGCGCCTGGACCCTGATGCCATCCCAAGCCCTGTAAGTAGATTGTTATGTGGTCCTGGGGAAGGAGTTTGTGGCTTCCAGATAAGTGAATCAACCTAGATGAGATGTTTGCCAACATTTTCTGATTATTTTCCTTCTTCATTCATCTATAATCTTATAGGTGTAGAAGCTAGATGTAATTTTTGACCCTTTGAAGTGCAGCTTGAGGTCCCAGAAGTCTTTTGGGGCACTTTCACTCCATAGCTGGGCAGGGAGGGAGGGGAAGGGAAGCCAGAAGTGATCAGCAGTGTCAGTAGAGCTCTGGGTTGAGTGCTGTGCTCTTTCAACTATTGGACATACCATGGCAGTCTCTACCCTTCTGTGGCATAGTGGCTGTGTCCAGGTCTTGTCCTCTGAGATCTAGTAGGACAGTAGCCGTAATGGGTAGAGCTGGTAGGAATTCTCTGGTAGTAGATGTTAAGAGAAGGAAAACTTCACTGGTTTCTCTCTGCCCCTACTTGGATAGTTTTAGGAAAAATCCTTTAGTACTTCTGTTTGCTAGGCTCCTGTGTGGATGGGGAAAAGTGATCTATAGTTTACAAGGTCAGTTGAGGGAAGCTGCTTCTCCCAGGAAGAGGGTGATTCTCACCCTTAGAGCCATCACAATTCTCAGGCCTTCCTTATTACACTCAGAATAGAGGTTGGGACTGAACTCTGAAGTGGGGGCCACTTTATAGCGCTGTCTGCAACATGTGCTATGTCAGTTACCTTACCATGCTTAGCCATCGTCATATTCCATTCTTTTCCCTCTTCCTTTGGGGAACTACCAGGGTGAGGGACTTTGTTGGCTAAGGGGGGCCTGAAAGGATTAAGCAGCCCCTCCTTCCTTTCCCCTTCTTCAGTGAGAAGGAGATTCTGGTGCATGTGAGGGGAGGCTTCTTTCAGCATAAGACTAGTCCTTAGGTGGGAGGTTTGGCCTTTTGGAGGGAATATTCCTCTTCTTCCTTAAGAATTTTCCCATTCGGCCCCTCTCTGTATAACCCCTGCTTGCCTCCTATATGCCCTTCTTATTTTTCTACATCATAGTCTAGACCATTAAAGCCTCTGTGTTGGGCCAGAAAGACTTGGAATTTCTGATCTAGACAGAGCCTGATTTCAGCAGTATAAGCTGGGCTCCAGCTGTTCATGTCTAACTCATCAGGGTTGAGAGAAGTAACATCTGCTTCTTGTTCTTTTGTCTCCCTCCCTATATTCCCCCGCTGCCTTTATTATTAAAACACTAAAAGCAACTCAATGAGCTGCCTCCTCAGCAGAAAACCAGGCACAGAATAGACCCTGATGCCATTCCTAGTCCAGTAAGTGCAGGGGGTGGGGGGTGCGTGTCTTCCCTGTGTTAATGCCATCCATGCATGTGTGTGACCTCATCTTTACCTCATCCACCATATCCATCCCTCTCCATCCTTCCCATCAGTCCTTCTAGACCTCGCTTTTATAAACTAGAAGGACGTGCATGCTTCAAGTCACCATGTACTGAAGAAGTAGCAAGCTATTACCAGTGCCTTAATATGGGGTGGTAGAAGGTCAGGCTCTAAGGGTGGGGTCAGGTGGCATGTTAAGCTTTGGTGTTAGTCCTTCTGGCTCCTCCAGGAGCCTACATGTGGGTGACATTTGATGGAACAGGATAGAGATGAGTGGTAAATCCTTCCCCTTTGGGTTTGAATTTTCTACAGACTATGGACAAACATTTGGGTAGGTGGCTATGAATATACAAGTTTGAGATACAGGCTTTCTTACAGGGAAGGAAGTACTGGTTTGGGAAAATGTGGGCCACTTTCTCAACTGGAGAGTCTTTGTGACTCTGATATATTTCTAAGCTTCGACTCCTTCTGCTATGGGATATGGAGTCTTATTCTCCCTTTTTCTGGTTTTACCAAACTCATCTTGAAGTAACTGGCCAAGGGTCATCAGCCTGCACAAAGATCTGATTACCAGCTTTGCAAAATCTTTTTTCTTTTTCTTTTTCTTTTTCTGGGTTGTCAAAATATGAGAGACTGAGGATTGAGCTATAAGGAATGGGTACTTAACCTCTTCTCCCATATTTAAACACTGATGCTTACCTCAACATAAGGCAGCATCTGCTTCCTCACCTTATCTGATCATTTCTGGCTGTTTAATCCTTTCCTCATCCTGTCCCTTCTACTTTCATTAAATGTAGAGTCATTCCAGGTAGATTCATTTTTACATGGTTACTGTTGTCTGTTTTCCTGCTCTGACTCAGAATGTGTCTTTGGGGGGAAGAAATGGGGTAGGCGTAATGGGAGAGGGAAGTGAAATCTGATCATGTTTGAAAGTTTCTGATAAGAGCTGGAGCTGTCCTGGAGTTAGGGGAATAAAAGGGTGATTATTATTGATTGAGGGTTTGGGCAGTTCATAAAGAAGCCCATTCTTGGTGTTGCCTGTCCAGCATTTTGCTGCTAATTTTGGAGCAGAAGATTGGCATTGTAGCATTTTATGATCTCCAGGAGAGCAGGCCTCATGCATGAGGTGTTCCTTGGCAAATTGTTAGTTTCTGTGCTGTAGTTTCAGCCTTTCTTTCTCTTGGTTCACTGGGACCTGGTAGTCCCTTCTGTCACCTCACTTATTTCACTTTTCCCTACAGATTCAGGTTATTGAGGATGACCGGAACAACCGCGGTTCAGAGCCATTCGTTACTGGAGTACGGGGCCAGGTGCCACCCTTAGTTACCACCAACTTCCTAGTGAAAGACCAAGGTGAGAAGGGCATTAACTCCTCCCTGTGGGGACTTTTATTCCAAGTTATCAGCTTATAGATAGGACTTTTGTCAGTCTTTAATCAGAGACCAGCCCCTCATTGGTTTCTAGGCAGGGGGGAAGCCACCATCAGCTCTAGCATTTGTTAGGGTGATAGGGTGGATCAGCAATGGAGAGCTGGTTAACTGGAAGGGTTCTGTGGTCTGACTCAGGTTTTCTACCTCCTCCTTCAGGGAATGCAAGTCCTCGATACATTCGATGCACATCTTATAATATCCCTTGCACATCTGACATGGCTAAGCAGGCTCAGGTGCCCCTGGCAGCTGTCATCAAGCCACTGGCAAGGCTGCCCCCAGAAGAGGTAAGTCAGGGTATAATGAAAGGGAAGAAAGGAGGGACTTCTTCCTAGATGTGATTCTGCAGTCACAATGGAAGAAGTCTTGGTTGGGCAGGAGGGAGAGTGTCTTCTATTGTTTTCTATCCCAGGGCTCATGCCTGAAGAGGGTGATAGAGAAGAGAACAAAAGCCCAAGACTTTGCTGAATGGGATCAGGATCTATAGGGAAAACAAACAATGTGAAAAGAGGCAGGGCCAACTTACAGGGGAAGAGACAGCTGGATTGAGGAGACAGCTGTATACAGGAGCCTCTGATAGTATGGTCATTTCCAGATGATTAGAAGAACACCATTCTAAAAACAAAATTATTCTATTGTATTTTTTTCTTATATGACATCCTATCATCCCAGGTAGGTTAGGAATGTTAGGGTAGCATATAAGGAAAAAAGGTAGATTAGGATCCAGTAGTCCTTCTCTTACCTGGCTTGGGCCCTAATCTGTCACCCTAACACTTGAAATCAGCATAAAAAGAGAAAAGACTTGGCGTCTGCTCTGCCAGGCCTTGGTAGAATACCCTCATGTTCATGCCTAGCTTATTAAACTCAAGGTAGATTTCTCTATAACCAGAAGCTCAAGGCTCAAGGCTCACTTTATATCCTGTCTCTGTCTTCTCTTTTTCTCTTCCTGGGTCTCAATGGAGATGCTTAGACATTTGGCTGCTGGTCTGTTATCTGTAGGGTGACATCTGCCTGGGGCATCAGTAAGTGCCACATAAACCCAGGGATGGGAAGCATAAGTGTCATAGATATTTGGTTGGGGAAGGAAGCAGGATCTCTGGGACAAGAGTGAAGGTAATTGAAGATAGGGCCAGAATGAGAATCCGAGGTAATATTTGGCTTTCTCCTCATATGTCCATGGCAGTGGCTGGCTTGGTAGAGCCAATTTCACAGTCCCTTTTCTCTTTCCAGAAGAAGTGAAATTCTGGAGATGGGGAGTAAGGAGAGACAACTATGGAATTTAGACTCTTAGGGATATGTCTGTTACCAGTACCCTCATCATTTGTCTTCATTCCCCTTCACTGGACTACCCAGGCAAAATATTTGAGCCATGGCTTCTCCTTCCAGGTTGTTCCTTCTCATCTGTTGCCACATGTCTCAAACCACTGTAGTTTCCGTGTGTGTCTGAGCCCTTCCCCTTTGCTCCTTAGGCTTCACCGTATGTCGTTGACCATGGGGAATCTGGCCCTTTGCGCTGCAATCGCTGCAAAGCATACATGTGCCCTTTCATGCAGTTCATTGAGGGAGGGAGGCGCTTCCAGTGCTGTTTTTGCAGCTGTATCAATGATGGTATGTTCTCAGTGGCTGGGATTGGGGGGAAGATCTGGATTTCATCTTCAGCATTTTCTTTCTAGTTAGATAGATGAGGGTCCATTATCTAGGAACTGAGGAAGTAGGTCACATATGGGGATATGGGGCAGTAGAGTGAGCTCAGCCAGGCCAGACTTACTAAGATTGAGAGTGGACCTTTGAATAACACTCTGCCATACTCCCCACAGTTCCCCCCCAGTATTTTCAACATCTGGATCATACCGGAAAACGTGTGGATGCTTACGACCGTCCTGAGCTATCCCTGGGCTCTTATGAATTCTTGGCCACTGTAGATTACTGCAAGGTGAGGGAAGATAGCATGGGGAGGAGCAGTGGGTAGAGGACAATGACACAGCTAAGAATTGCTGTGATCATTTCCCTCACCCCTTCTTTGTCCCCTTTGTTGTTGACTTCTCTCTAATCAACTGGCCTGCTTAGCAGTACCCCTCTCCCCCCATTTATTTCCTTTGCAGAACAATAAATTCCCCAGCCCTCCTGCCTTCATCTTCATGATTGATGTCTCCTACAATGCCATCAGGAGTGGTCTTGTTAGGCTCCTCTGTGAGGAGCTCAAGTCACTGTTAGACTTTCTACCTAGGTGAGAGTTAGGGAGCTGAGGTGCTTCCTTTGCGTAATGATGTGGGGTGTGAGGTGGTGTCTGGGTTGACAGCAGATGGAGCCTGATGTCATGAGGCTGGGTGGTGGAGAAGGTGACGGGTTTGGGTAACAATGTCACCTTCTACAGGGAGGGTGGAGCAGAAGAGTCAGCAATCCGCGTTGGCTTTGTCACCTATAATAAGGTGCTCCACTTCTACAATGTGAAGAGCTCATTGGCCCAGCCGCAGATGATGGTTGTATCTGATGTGGCTGACATGTTTGTGCCACTGCTGGATGGCTTCCTGGTCAATGTCAATGAGTCCCGGGCAGTCATCACGAGGTGAGAGCCAGATTGCAGCGGTAGAGTGGAGGTGGGATGGGTACAATCAAAGAAAGCCACAGAACTGAGCAGAGGGGTCAGCAGAAGAACAGGAGCTGTGCCTCAGGAGTTTACAGAGTTTGGTGGCCAGAGGACTCTTCAAAGAATTTAGGACTCTGGAATCTGGTTAACAATTTTGATTGCCTCCCATCACCTCTCTCTTCAGCTTACTGGATCAGATTCCAGAAATGTTTGCAGACACAAGAGAGACAGAGACAGTATTTGCCCCAGTTATCCAGGCTGGGATGGAGGCCCTGAAGGTAAGGTTAGAGTACCCAGCAGCCTCCTCTGCCTCACTTTCCTCTGACCATTGCACCCCTTGGGGTACAACCCCTGTTTCATCAGTTTTTGATTACTGTCCAGTGAGTTAGCCTGTGTGACATAGCTGGCACTGAGTAAAAGACAAGGGAGAGGATGAATGAATAATAGATGAATAAAGGAAAGAATAAACAAGTAGTCCTCTCTTCTTTCCTAGGCTGCTGAGTGTGCAGGGAAGCTGTTTCTGTTCCACACCTCCCTGCCCATCGCAGAGGCCCCAGGGAAACTGAAGAACAGAGATGACAGGAAGTTGATCAACACAGACAAGGAGAAGGTGTGGGATTAGGAGATGGGGGAGGTCTCTCCACTGTAGAGGAGGGTGGTGACTCTTCACAATACAATACAGTAGTATTAACTTTCTTGAGGGGGAAAGGGATATTCTGCCCTTTCTCATGTCACATTTGTGACTTCCAACCTTCTCCACTGCTCCCCACCTTTCTATCCCATCTCATTCCAAAGCCCTGGGTAGATTCCTTTTTTAATAAAAGAATGTTCTACTACTATTACAAACTCCTGTGAGTAGATCAGAAGTTTACATATATTTGAATATCCCATATTACATATACAGTTCTCAAATAGGGCGTAACAGATATTTGAACATTTTCTTCTGCCCCAGACTCTGTTCCAGCCTCAGACAGGTGCTTATCAGACCCTGGCCAAGGAGTGTGTGGCCCAAGGTTGCTGTGTAGACCTCTTCCTCTTCCCTAACCAGTATGTGGATGTGGCCACGCTCTCTGTTGTGCCCCAGCTCACTGGTGGCTCTGTGTACAAATATGCTTGCTTTCAGGTACGGCATGGGACTCTGGGCGGCATGTGGAAGCAGGACAGGGAATGTCTGTCTACCTGTGGAGTTGCTGTTTAGCTATGGACTCAGTAATAGGAGTAGTAGAGGAGAAGACTGCAGAGTGGAAAGAAGAGAGCCATGAGCAGCGGCCAGGAGCATGGGGCTTAGAATTGGTCCTGGGTTGATATTCTGGCCCTACCACTTACTAGCTGTATAACCTTTGGGAAATTAATTATTGTCTGTTTCTTCATCTGTAAAATGGGACTTTAATACTTATTATTAATTAGGATTTGTCATCACAATCCAGTAATTATAGGTAAAGCATTTGATGTGGGATCTGGCATGCAGTGTGTTTAAGAGCTATTATTATCACCACCAACACCATTACCATCATCTTCACTATGGTTGCTATTATAGTTCAGCTTGCAGAGTGGAGGAGGTGCAGGGAGGTTGCCTGCAGGATGTATGTGGTATGACTTTGGGCATGGTGGGTTGCAGGTGGAGAATGACCAGGAACGGTTTATGAGTGACTTGCGCCGGGATGTACAGAAGGTTGTTGGCTTTGATGCTGTGATGCGGGTCCGGACGAGCACCGGTCAGTCCTGGTTGGAGAAGAGCAGGTGGGGGGCTTAATCTGGGAGGGAGGCAGGTGGCACCTGTCATACCTTCAGCCCTGATCCTATCCATGTGGTCTCAGGTATCCGTGCTGTAGATTTCTTTGGAGCTTTCTACATGAGCAATACAACAGATGTGGAGCTGGCTGGGCTGGATGGGGACAAGACGGTGACTGTGGAATTCAAGCATGATGATCGACTTAATGAAGAGAGTGGAGCCCTCCTGCAGGTGGCAGGCGGGAGACAGGGACTGGGGAGGAAGTCTCAGGTGTCATTTCACTGGATATAAATAGGCTTCAGGAAAGAGGGTAAGGGGTGGGTAGAGAGGAGTAGAAGAGGATGGGGAAGGGATGACTCATGTCTTTCCTGCAGTTAAATAATATAGCAGAGGAGCAGTTTTTCAGAGGGCTTTGGTGAGGAAGGGGTGTGAGCTCCCCCTTTCTCCCTTCCCCTAGTGTGCCCTGCTCTACACCAGCTGTGCAGGGCAGCGACGGCTCCGCATACACAACCTGGCCCTCAACTGCTGCACCCAGCTAGCTGATCTGTATCGAAACTGTGAGACCGACACGCTCATCAACTACATGGCTAAGTTTGGTGAGGAGAGAGGCAGGGCAGGGTGGGATTTGGGCTGAAAAAGGTGATAGTCAACAATGCAGCATTCCCAGGTAGGTGTGGTGGGAAGGTACATGTGATAGAGTGGCTGACCAGTGACCGTGCTATTTCTGTTTCTTATCTAGCATACCGGGGGGTTCTGAACAGCCCTGTGAAGACTGTCCGTGACACTCTTATCACCCAGTGTGCACAGATCCTTGCCTGTTACAGAAAGAACTGTGCCAGCCCCTCCTCTGCAGGACAGGTGGGGCAAGAATGTTGGCGGAGGAATTGTTCACATTTGGGAGGGATTTCTTATGATTATTCACTTTATCTTGATAACCTCCCTCAGTTGATCCTTCCTGAGTGTATGAAGCTACTCCCAGTTTACCTGAACTGTGTGTTGAAGAGTGATGTCCTGCAGCCTGGAGCTGAAGTCACTACGGACGACCGTGCCTATGTCCGACAGCTGGTTACCTCCATGGATGTGGCTGAGACCAATGTCTTCTTCTATCCTCGGCTCCTACCACTGGTGCGACTGAGGGCTGGAGTATGAGACATTGCACTGAGACGGGCATCACAGAAGGAGGACGGGAAAGATTAGTATTATCTGTGTCTGCCATTAATGAATTTGTTTTTACTTACATTATCTGATGTAATTTTCACAGAGAGAATTACTGAGGGACTTAGCTTTCTGAAATTTTTGTGTGTGGAAGGTGGTAAACGTGTCTTACGGTCCTTAGTAACATTTTCCCCTTTTTGTCTAGACAAAGTCTCCCATTGAGAGTACCACTGAACCACCAGCAGTTCGAGCATCTGAAGAACGTCTAAGCAATGGAGATATATATTTGTTGGAGAATGGGCTCAACCTTTTCATCTGGGTGGGAGCAAGTGTCCAACAGGGTGTTGTCCAGAGCCTCTTCGGCGTCTCCTCCTTCAGTCAGATCACCAGTGGCTTGGTGAGGGCAGGGCATCAAGGAGAATATGGTTGTGGAAATGCACTTTGTGTTAGGAACCAATAAAATTATTGTGCTAGTCTTCTTAAATAGCAGGGGCCACTTGGGAGGGCAGGGAGGGTGCTGTCATTCTTCCCAGGCTTCCTTGTTTCAGATGATGCATAAATCTGTGCTGCCCCATCTTGACTGGACTCAAGTCCCTTACCATAAGGATAAATGAATATTGTGTTCCACCAGAGTATTCTGCCAGTTCTGGATAATCCATTGTCCAAGAAGGTGCGAGGCCTCATTGATAGCTTAAGGACACAGAGATCGCGGTACATGAAGGTAACACTGATCTGAACCTTGGATGTTTTACCTTGTCAAGTCCTCACCTGGAAGTGGGTGGGAATGTGGAGAGTGACTGGATAATGGGATTTCAGGGCATGTTTAATTCCCACTGGCTCTGCCTCATGATCCTGTGTTCTGGCCTTAGCTTATCGTGGTGAAACAGGAGGACAAGCTGGAGATGCTGTTCAAGCACTTCCTGGTGGAAGACAAGAGCCTGAATGGGGGAGCATCCTATGTGGACTTTCTCTGTCATATGCACAAGGAGATTCGGCAGCTACTGAGCTAGAGCAAGTGGGTAAATGGCATAGGGTCGTAGGCCAGTTTCCAGAAAGTACCCCAGGGTAGCAGGGAAACCAGGAGAGTTCCATATCTTATAAGTCATGTAAGCTGACCTCAGTCTCTTTGGGGGGAGGGGGAGGTATAAGGAGACACCTTCTTTCTGGGCTCAAGTATCCTACCACTCTGTCAAGTCCTGCTGATGGAAGGTGCCCCTGTCCCCTCACTTTGCCTTCCTTTTCCTGCTAATCCTGTCGTAATGAATGTAGTTTCTCAGTTCACTGTATATGATTCGGTGTTAGGGGATTTGGAGGCACTCAGACCCTGGCAGTATCGTGTCCTTCTGGACCAACCTCCAAGAAGAGGGAGCTGGCAGGAAGAAGTGGGGATCCCAGGGTTATTGTGGGGGGAGGGGCTAATTCAGCTCAGTGCCATCAACAACTTCCTATATTAGGGATAAAACATACAGGTGCACAAGACCCTGAGGTGGTTGGAGAAAAGTGGTTGGTCCTCCTTGGGCCTGGAAGTCAGTAGCCAAGTCAAAATTGCTGAGGGTGGTGGGTGGTGGATTAGCTTTCTCTGCTACCACTGCTTTTTGCTGTCCTGCAATGATTGGTGATGAACTCGTGGATAGAGGCACATTGTCAGGTGAAAGAGCCTGGGAACTGAGTTGCAAAGTATATAAAGACCTAGGAGAAGTACCACCTCCTTTCCTGCTGGAGAGGCCCAGCACTGGATGGTTCTGTGGGAAGCCTGGTCATCAACTTGCAATACCTCACAGAGCCAACCCACATCCCCACTCTGAGCTCCCACTGGAAACACTGCTTCTCCAAGTTGGGGGTTTTTGGGGAGCGAGGTGAAGGTGGCCAGAGCTCTGTTCTTTCCTGCCGAAACACCACCTGGGCTTTGGTATTGACAGAGTGGCTGACAGTTATCTTCCAACGTGAACCGGCTGGAGCAGGACAAGGGCTAGGCTTGATGGTGGCCGGGGCTTGCTCCCAGCCTGCGCTGCCCCTGCTCTGGACCTCTCATTTCTCTTCATTGGTTTATTTTTCAATGCATCTTTAATTTGTAAAGAAATAAAATAAATTAAGATGTAACCAGTAGCCTCATTTTTCCATTGACGTGTCACTTGCTCTCTAGTCCTTCCTGCCAGGCGCAGCAGCTCCTGGGAAGTGCACGGCTGAGAAGAGCTGCGCACGCGCTGTATGGTCCTGTGGCGTAAGGCCCTGTTCCCGTTACAACTGCGGGGCGGGGTCAGGTGCTAAGGGGGCCTGGCTGCTTGAGTGGACATGGCGGCTCGCCGCAGCGGGCCTATGCTTGTCGCCCTGGGAATGCTTAGTGTCTGTATGGCCAGCGTCCCTGGGCCCGTGATAGAAGGGGAACCCGGTGGGGAGGCGGAGTGGGCGGAGCCATGGGATGGTGCAGTTTTCCGGCCGCCCTCGGCACTAGGCGCAGTGGGGGTGGCACGCAGTCCGGGGACCCTGTGGCCAGGGAGGGAAGAGACAGCGGACTTGCCGGTGCTGTTGTGGTGGAGCCCAGGGCTGTTCCCCCACTTCCCGGGTGACTCGGAACGCATTGAATGTGCTCGCGGCGCGTGCGTAGCATCCCGGGACAGACGGGTGCGGGGGGACTCGCGCACGCGCGCGCTGCTCTTTTACGGCACCGACTTCCGAGCGTCTGAGGCACCACTGCCCCGTCTGACCCATCAGAGCTGGGCCCTGCTTCACGAGGAGTCGCCCCTCAACAACTTCTTGTTGAGCCACGGCCCAGGCATCCGCCTCTTCAATCTTACCGCCACCTTCAGCCGCCACTCTGACTACCCGCTATCTCTGCAGTGGCTGCCTGGGACTACCTACCTACTCCGCGCAGGGCCTCCACTCCAGGAACGTGCGGAGTGGCGCCGCCGCGGCTATGCACCGCTGCTCTATCTGCAGTCCCATTGCGATGTTCCTGCGGACAGGGACCGCTACGTGCGCGAGCTCATGCGTTACATCCCGGTGGGTGCAGACGTGGCGGGGCTAGGAGGGGCGGGGGTGCGCCTGGACCCCTGGTGTCCAGGCCGACATGCCGTACCCTCTTGACCACTAAATTCTATCCTACTCAGGTGGATTCATACGGGAAATGCCTGCAAAATCGGGAGCTGCCCACTCCACGGTTACAGGATACAACCACAGCCACCACAGAGGATCCAGAGCTCTTGGCTTTCTTGTCCCGCTATAAGTTCCATTTGGCGCTCGAAAATGCTATCTGTGACGACTACATGACGGAAAAACTGTGGCGGCCCATGCATCTTGGTGCGGTGCCTGTGTATCGCGGCTCTCCCACTGTGAAGGACTGGATGCCCAACAATCACTCCATCATCCTCATTGATGATTTTGAGTCACCTCAGAAGCTGGCAGAGTTTATTGACTTTCTGGACAAGAATGATGAGGAATATATGAAATACCTGGCATACAAACAACCTGGGGGCATCACCAACCAGTTCCTTCTGGATAGTCTGAAGCATCGGGAGTGGGGGGTGAATGATCCTTTACTGCCTAACTACCTCAATGGTTTCGAGTGTTTCGTTTGTGATCATGAACTGGCTAGACTGGATGCTGAAAAAGCCCATGCAACTTCTCCTGGTGACATCCCTGTCCCTGAGCCTCACATTGCCCAGCCTTCACACATGAACTGCCCAGTGCCAACACCTGGCTTTGGCAGTGTGGAAGACATTCCTGACAGTGACAGGTAAGGGTAGCTGGGGTCCCCTGCAGATATCAAATCAAATGATTACTTGCTTTCTGTGGGCAATGAATTAGCACTAGGTGCTCAGGGGATGTTGTATTGGGTTGGCCAAAAACTCCATTATGTTTTTTCCATGTGATGGCTTTAGTACTGCTTTAGTTATCTTTATTTTTTAAATTATATTTTATTGATTATGTTATTACAATTGTCACATTTTTCCCCTTTTGTCCCCCTCCACTCAGCACTCCCCACTCCCTCAGGTAATTCCCTGACAGTTCATGTCAATGAGTCATGTGTATAAGTTCTTTGGCTACTTCATTTCCAATATTGTACTTTATATCCCCATGGCTATTCTGTAACTACCTATTCATAATTCTTTTTTTTAAAAATTGATTACGCTATTACAGTTGTCCCAATTTTCCCCCCTTTATCCCCCCTCCACTCTGCACCCCCCAGTCCTCCAGCATTCCCTCCCGCTTAGTTCATGTCCATGGGTTGTACTTATAAGTTGAGTTCTGTTTCCTATACCATTTTTGACCTCTCCCTGTCTATTTTATGCCTACCAATTATGCTTCTTATTCCCTGTACCTTTTCCCCCTCTATTCCTCCCTGCCCCTCCCTACTGAAACTCTCCATGTGATGCCCATTTCTCTGATTCTGTTCTGTTCTAGATGTTTGCTTAGTTTTTGTTCTCATTGTTTTTCTTTTTTTTTTTTAGGTTCATTTGTTGATAGTTGTTTGTTGTCATTTTACTGTTCATAGTTTTTGATCCTCTTCAATTTCTTAGATAAGTCCCTTTAAAATTTCATATAGTAAGGGTTTGGTGATGATGAACTCCTTGAACTTGACCTTATCTGGGAAGCACTTTATCTGCCCTTCCATTCTAAGTGAAAGCTTTGCTGGATAGAGTCATCTTGGATGTAGGTCCTTGCCTTTCATGACTTCAAATACTTCTTTTCAGCCCCTTCTTGCCTGTAAGGTTTCTTTTGAGAAATCAGCTGATAGTCTTATGGAAACTTCTTTGTAGGTAACTGTCTCCCTTCCTCTAGCTGCTTTTAAGATTCTCTCCTTATCTTTAATCTTGGGTAACTTAATGATAATGTGCCTTGGTATGTTCCTCCTTGGGTCCAACTTCTTTGGGACTCTCTGAGCTTCTTGGACTTCCTGGAAGTCTGTTTCCTTCACCAGACTGGAGAAATTTTCCTTCATTATTTGTTCAAATAAGTTTTCAATTTCTTGCTCTTCCTCTTCTCCTTCCAGCATGCCTATAATTTGGATATTGGAACGTTTCAGGTTGTCCCAGAGGTTCCTAAGTCCCTTTTCTTTTTTTTTTGAATTCTTGCTAATTCACTCTGTTCTGGTTGGATGTTTATTTCTTCCTTTTGTTCTAAATCGTTGCTTTGAGTCCTGGTTTCCTTCCTGTCACTGTTGGTTCCCTGAATATTTTGCTTTATTTTACTTTGGGTATCTTTCATTTGCTCTTTCATTTTGTGACGAAGCTCAATCAGATATGTGAGCATTTTGATTACCAGAGCTTTGAACTGTCCATCAGATAGGTTGGCTATCTCCTCATCACTTAGCTGTCTTTCTGGAGTTTTGCTCTGTTCTTTCACTGGGGCCGTATTTCTTTGTCTTGGTGCACCTGTTAAGTTATGAGGGGGCGGGGCCTTAGGTATTCAGCAGGGCAGGGCAACCCTCCTTGTTGCGCTGCAGTGCTGTCTGTGGGGGAAGAACCAGAGAGGGAACAATGCAGCTCGCCTGCTTGGCTCTAGCCCACTTTCCAATGAACCCTCAGGTGAGACTGGGAGTTTCTCCCACCACGGCAACCCCTCCCGTAGTTCACAGTCAGCTCTGAGTCTCAGTTTCCTGTTCAGCCAGCCCCGCCTATGCAGTCCACCGCCTCGCCTCTGTTTCTCTCCATCTGCCTATGTTACCATTCTGGTTGACTGTTTCTTTAATTCCTTGGTGGTTGGGAGTTCCATGCAGTTTGATTTTCTGGTACTTCTGGTTGTTTATTGATTTTAGATTAGTTGTTACCCTCCTTTTGGTTGTGCGAGGAAGCAAAGGTTTTCTACCTATGCCTCCATCTTGGCCAGAACCCCTATTTGTACTTCTTAATCACCTCACCTCTTCACCCAATCCCTTATACCCTGTACCATCTGGCAACCAACAAATGCTCTCCATATCTATGATTCTGTCTCTGTTCTTGTTTGCTTAGTTTGTTTTTTGGAGTCAATTGTTGATAGATACGTATTTTTGCCATTTTATTGTTCATAGTTTTGATTTTCTTTTCCTTAAATAAGTCAGTTTAACATTTCATAAGATAATGGTTTGGTGATGATGAACTCCTTTAGTTTTTTCTTGTCTGGGAAGCTCTTTATCTGTCGTTTGATTCTAAATGATAGCTTTGCTGGGTAGAACAACCTTGGCCATAAGTCCTTGCTTTCCATGACTTTGAATATTTCTTGCCCTTCTAGCCTGCAATGTTTCTTCTGAGAAATCAGCTGAGAGTCTGATGGGAGCTCCCCTGTAGGTAACTAACTTCTTTTCTCTTGCTGCTTTTAAGATTCTCTATTTACCTTTAACCTTTGGCATTTTAATTATGATGTGTCTTGGAGTGGATCTCTTTGAATCCATGTTGTTTGGGACTCTCTGTGCTTCCTGGACTTGCATGTCTATTTCCTTCACCAAATTAGGGAAGTTTTGTTTCATTATTTTTCCAGATAGATTTCCAATTTCTTGCTTTCTCTTCTCCTGGCACCCCTATGATTCAAATGTTGGAATGCTTGAAGTTGTCCCAGAGGCTGCTTATACTATCCCCGTTTTTTTGGATTCTTTTTTATTCTTGATTGGTTGTTTTTTGCTTCCTTATGTTCCAAGTCTTTGATTTGTTCTCAGCTTCATTCACTCTACTGTTGTTTCCCTATTAACTGTTCATTTCAGTTAGTATATCCTTAGTTTTTGACTGGTTCTTTTTAATGTTGTTGAGGTCCTAAGTTCCTTGAATATCCTTATAACTAGTGTTTTGAACTCTACATCTGATACATTGCTTATCTCCACTTTGTTTAGTTCTATTTCTGAAGTTTTGATATGTTCTTTCATCTGGGTCATGTTTCTTTGTCTCGTTTTGGCAGCCTTCCTGTGTTTGTTTCTATGTATTAGGTAAAGCTGCTATGACTTCATGTCTTGGTAGTGTGGCTTAATGTAGCAGGTGTCCTGTAAGATCAAGTGGAGCAGCCTCCCCTATCACTCAACCTGGGTACTCAAGGTGTGCCCTTTGTAGTTGAGCCTTGGTTGCTGTTCGTAGGTCAATGGGAGGGATTCACCCAGGCCAGCCAGCTGCAAGGATTGGCTGTGACCACTGATCACCAATCTCTGCCCTTTGTGGTGGATCAGCTGTGCACTGGCAGGGTATTTGTGCTCTGACGTGATCTATAGCTGTCTACTGGGTGTGCTGGCCCTGGGGTTTCCTGGGTGGTGCAGGGCAAGGTCAGCCCCCAGCTGTGTTTTGCCTGGGCCTTCCCTGCCTGAGCTATAGAGCAATCTGAGATGGCTGCTACTTGAGCTGGGCTTGAAGATTCCCAGGTGAAGCCAAGCTGTGAATCTGGGCTAGCTGCTGCCAGTGCTATGCCTATGGCCACTTAGCAGGAGGTGCAGGGCTGTGGGCTCACTGATGCCAGTTGTTGCTTGTTTGAAAAGATTTAGAAAGTTGTGAAGAATGAGCCAAGACTAGTCATTCATATGGAAAAGCCACTGTTAACAGCTGTAAGGGGTGGGACAGAGCCTCAGGGGCTCTCCAGGGCTGCACAAACCATGTTAGCCAGGTTGATGGAGTCTCAGATATGGTATCCACCTGCTTGCTCTGTGGCTCTGTTGGGGGAAGGCTCAGAAAAGGGATAGTGGCCTCTGCTCACCTTTCTGTCTGGGAGAAAGCTCTCCTCCAGCTCCTGCCTTGATGTCAGCCACTGCAGTTCCTTCCTGTGTGCCACTGGTGCCTTTCAAGCTGCTAACCCAGTGCTGGAGCTCAGAGGGAGTGTGTCTGAGTAAGTCTGTGTGTGGGTTCTTTAAGAGGAAATGCTTGGGACTTGAGCAGTTTCTTAGACTGATTCAATCCCAGCTGGTTTTTGCAGCCAGAATATGAGGGCTTATTCTCCTGGCACTGGAACCCTGGGTGTGGGAGTGGGAGGGCCTGGAATGGGACTAGGACTCCTTGCTCCCAAGATATCCCTCCCGAACTTTTTTCCACCACAGGTGGGTATGGAACCAGGAGGTTCCACATCTCCACCACTCCTACAAGACTGGATGGATGTGGTTTCTTTAATTTCATAGTTGTCAGACTTCCATGCAACTTGAATTTTGCCAATTCTGAGTTATGGTTGTTCTGTAATTTAGTTGTAATTTGATATGGTTGTACAAGGAGGCGAGCCATGTTTACCTATGCCGCCATCTGACTGGAAGTTGTTTGTCTTTAACTTCATTTGTAACAATTCTGTTAGATTATATTGTGACATCTGATATATCAGTGTGCATTTTTTTTAAAAACAACAAAATTGGTGAATTTTTGTGCAGGCATTTTAATACTGAAGTTGGAAGAAAATATGCAACATTTTTGGCATATTATGCTTTATTATTTCCAGAAAAGTAAAAACTCAACTGATACTTAAAAAATAAAGGATTTGTGCAGTGTATGGAGAAAATGCTGTGCCTGATCAAATATGTCAAAAGTGGTTTGCGAAGTTTCTTCATACTGTTGATATTTTCGTCAAATAATCCCTTGCTGTGGGTCTGTCGTATGCATTGGAAGATGTTTAGCAGCACCCCTGACCTCTACCCACTGGAAGCCAATAGTGAGAGATAGCCGACATACCCAAAATACCCAGATTAATAAAGTTACTGGTGAAAATGAAAAATGTGTTTTTATTTTACGGAAAAAAACTATGGACTTTTTTGGCCAACCTAACATAAGGAAATTATGAGATGAGTTCACTCTGCCTTGAAAGTATCAAGAGTCTAGTTGGGGATATAAGACAAACTAGAAAAGCTCAGTAAAGATGTAAAATATAATTCAAGGCAAAGCATATGAAAATTAGCTTATGTGGACAATGTTTGCAATAGTAACTCAAAAAAGGTTTCAACTAGAGCAGAGGGCCTGCCTGGTCCAGAGAAATGATGAGGAAAAGACACACTTGGGCGGATAATGTGGGGCCAGGGTTAACAGAGCCTGAATACTGGGCTCAGGAGTTGGGACTGTCCTGAAAAATCAATTCAGCTATTTATTAACTTTTGTATATATGGCTGGGGTGGGGATGAGGAATACAAAGATGAGAATTTTGAGGGAAGGTTATCTGTAATATGCAGGGTTTGTATCTATTATCCTGGCATAATTATAAATAGCATCTCCTTTCACTCTTAAAAGTACCCTGATTTGAATAATTTTATGTTCACCTTAGACAGAATAGAGGGAATTCTTTCAAAAAGATAATACTGGATTGGCCAAAAAGTCCATTTAGCTTTTTCTGTAAAAGAAAAGACATTTTTCACCAATTTTTATAAGTTTTCTTAAATGCCCACTGATATGACAGCTGTCACAATACAATCTAACAGAATTGTTTTGAATGAAGTTAAAGACAACTAAGCACTACCAGAGCCATCTTAGGGAAAAAACTAGAACTTTTTGGCCAACCCAGTACTTAACAATGGTGGGCAGTGTGGATTAGAAGGGAAGTAAGGAGGCTACTGCAGTACATGGCAGAATGTGGTAGCATTGGAGAACAAGGTCATCATGGGAGGTGAAGGGGGAAAATATTGAAGCTACTTGCAGCAAACCACATCTACTGGGGGAGAGGCAATAAAAGATTAAGTTTGGGGAAGACAGATTGCTAGAATGGCCTGCATAGACCGATTTTGACAGTGGATGGCAGCAGAGGGCTCTTTTTGTATGCTGCTGTCACAATTTGGTCATGAAAATGAAGTTCTCCATCAAGTAATTTGTATCTAGTTTATGCTGAACATAATATTATGATTTACTAGAGGAAAAGTGTAAAACAATTAAAAATGTTTTTGGTTATGTCTTAATCTGGACATTGGATACCACTACACCTTCATTTTGATTATTGAAATAGAGGTGCAACTTAAAAGGTAACTGTCTAAATATGCTCCCTTGCTTTTTGAGGGAGGCAACTGATTCCCTAATCTGGCCCCTGTCTTGCCTGCCTTTAAACTCCCTCCATATTTGGGTCATAGGAGCAGGCAAGTCAGGAAGTTTAACTCATTGGTTGGGCTGTATGATATGTTTATGTTTGTGGCTTAACTGCCTGTCACCTGAACTAGTACTGGATTTACTTCACATTCCTTCCCTTTAAAGCAGAGTGCTGTTAGCCAGAGGCCACTGTATCTGTTTAAGACTTTGTTGGCTCCATTCAGAGAAAAGCAGGACTCATAGCTATGCTGAGGTTTCATAATCCAACCCCAATTTGATATTTCAGCTGGAAGGAGATGTGGCTGCAAGATTATTGGCAAGGTCTGGACCAAGGAGAAGCTCTCACTGCCATGATCCACAACAATGAGACACAACAGAAGAAATTTTGGGATTACCTACATGAGATCTTCCTGAAAAGGAACCAGAATCTCTAATTACCCTGCAAGAGCTTTTAACTTGGTAGAGTTAAGGACATGGAAGTCATTCAACCACAGGACATGAGGGATATCTGCTGCACAAATCCTTAATGAACACTGTTATCCTGAATTCAAGGGATTCCAGTTATATCCACTGATGTTCTCTCCTAATGATGTGTAGCCAGGGTCTCAGCCTGTAGTACTAGGGCCTCTCCTCAAGGAGAGATGAAGGCATCCAGTTCTTGGTTTAGTGGAAAGCAGAGGCCTGAAATACCCATTTGATTCAAGGTGCTGATCCAACAGAATTTTTTAAGAACTGCTTATTTCTCTAGCCATTTCATCCTCTCAATTATGATTAGAACAATATCTTAGTACTTGGCTACAAATGAGGTAAGATTGACCAGGTTTAGGGTCTTAAAATTTCTTTTAGGTGTGCTATTCTTCAAATTCCTTATTATATTCAATTCCTTTCCTAATTAATCTCTTTTTCAGATCTTTTGCTTTATAGTGTTATGTTGGTGGTGAAGCCAAATTCCTGGTGGGTTGTATTCTGGTTTTGTGGAGTTGTATTTTTGATATCATTTACCTTGACTTCCATGTCAAACCTTTTAAATGTTTTTTTTTTCCTACTTTTCCACAATTTCTGATGAAGATGCAGCAGCCTTGCCACCATTCCCACATTCATTCTTCCCTGCATTAAACTGGCCATAGATTTAACAGCTTTTCTCGCTGCTGGTATGCTCTTTACCTAGAGAGTATCTGGAATTCCTTCTCACCTCACGAACAGAAAGATTCAGTGGCTAATATGTGCCATGTAAATTTGATGAATTATCCTGCTCTATTTTAGGTTCAAGATGGAGACTAAGGCTGGACATGATAGCAGGGGAAAAAAAATTATATATATTCATTTTTAAATATTAAGAGGCCAGTGTGAATCAAAGTGAATTTTTTTATGGGTCTTTGTTCTTGTCTGTCTAATGAGGTCTTCCCTCTGTTTTTTTATTTTTATGTTACATAAGTCCTCTTTCTCCCAAAGAGTCATCAACATTGTGGTAGGAAAACCAGCCCAGCAATATAGCTCTAGTAACTATCTCCATATTTTGTAGCACTTTTCATTTTAAGTGGTATGAATATTCTAATTTCATTTATTCTATTACTGATATCCATTTATACAACTGTATAATATTTCTGAGACAATTTGATGAAGCCCACCCAAGGCCAAGGGGATGAGAGCTGAGGCAAGAGATTTAAGCCACCACAAGTGGCTGGCTAAATAAAAAGCTGTTAGTGAGGACCTGGCCAGGTAGCTCAGTTGGTTAGAGCATCATCCCAGTACACCATGGTTTCAGGTTCGATCACTGGTCAGGACACAGACAAGAAGCAACCAGTGAACACGTAAGTGGAACAACAAATTGATGTTTCTCTTTCTCAAATCAGTAAGTTAAAAATTTAAAAAAAAAATACTTATGTTAAAATTTGATACAGTAGGGAGTCACAAAAGATGTCCAAATTCAGGACTCTGATTTCTAAGCTTGCAGTTGTTCAAATGCAATTGCTCATTTTATAGTGCAAAATACCGGTACCCAAGTGCCAACTAAGGTTAGGACTCAAATTTCATTATGGGTGGTAAAAAGGGTGAATCATGGTTACATAAGGTATAATCATCCTTACCTTTCCTGTCTTAATTATACCAGTTCATATTGCCATTCCTTTAGCACTTTTATGTACAAAGTGGGCTAGTTGTTTATGAATAATTGTGCCTGGAGACTTATGCCTGTTTCGTGGTCAGTACTTCCCAGACTTTTTCCTTTATTCCCATTGTCATTAAAGTATTCACAAAAGAGTAGGGTAAAACAGGTGCTACATTTCCATAAGGGAAAGCAGAACCAGGAATAGCCACATATCAATCAACTAAAGGCTTTACTTTCCCTATGGAGAAAGCAAGCAATGTGCATGAATGTTCTCTGGTTTGAGGCACAGCCTGCTCTGTACACGGCAGCAGGCTTGGGATTATTAGTGGTAGAAATTTCTGATAGGACTCAGTTTTATTTGTCTGCTGGAGAGGGGATGGAACATAGGGCTGATGTTTTTATTACTCCAATCATTGCTATTTTCTATTATGTCAGGCTTCCTTTTGTATAATAAATGGCTTATTTTTAAAGTGTCTTCTGCTTGGTTATATTTCTGTGGTGAGCATGATACAGTTGGATATTTACAAAAATACTTCAAACATTTGTTCATTTAACAAGTAGTATTGTATTGACACTACTCTAGGCACTGGGGATTCAGCAATGAACAAAATAGACAAAGTCCCTTCTCTTAGGGTGCTTACATTTTAAGTGGGTGTCAGTAGGAAGTAAGGGGGTAAACAAGCAATAAATGAACAAAATAATTCAGACTGTGATAGGTGCTATGAAGAAAACAAAACTGGTCGTGGTGATGGGGTGTGAGAAGTTATTAAGGCAGGCCTCTTTGGCATGAACTGAGACTCAGCAGAGGAAAAAGAGCCAGTCATG
Source organism: Macrotus californicus (assembly GCA_007922815.1). NCBI lineage: Eukaryota > Metazoa > Chordata > Mammalia > Chiroptera > Phyllostomidae > Macrotus > Macrotus californicus. The sequence goes on from VMDR010001083.1 coordinate 24,568, forward strand.
CAGTGGTAAGGGGAAAGATTACAAACATCTGTGATAAATGATTTCAGCACACTACATTTACACAACCAAATAAACATTGCTCCTCCAAAACAGTCACCTTGTGAACTACAAGATTATTCAAATTATGCTTCCATTACCAGAAACATTTCTTGGGGCTCATTTGTAAATTCTTTGAGAATCTCTTGCACATCTTTGGACTGTTTTGTAAACAGTTAAGTCACTTAGAACTAAGTCTGATGAAGTTAGGCATCACAACTGTGAGGCCAAGTCTATAAATAGGAATGATACTATCAAGTATCTTCACAAGATTGGTAAGAGGATTAAAAAAGACCGTGAATGTGAAAGTGCTTAACCTACCCAATGAGATCACTACAAATGAGCAAACAATATCTAAGCTGTAGCAGCTGTTTTTTTTTAAAAGAGATTTTATTTATTTTTAGAGTGAAGGGAAGGGAGAGAAACATCTATTGGTTGCCTTTCCTATGCCCCCAAAACGGCATCAAGCTCCAAGCCAGGCATGTGCCCTGACCAGAATTGAACCAGTGACCCTTTGGTTCACAGGCCAGCGCTCCATCCTCTAAGCCACACCAGGCAGGGCAGTAGAAGCTGTTTTAAATAAGTGAGCCTAAGTTTTCTTTGCGTGTAGTCCACAAGATAGTCAAAACCACAGTTACTGAAGACACAAACAAATATTCCCCGACCTAACATCTTAAAGTCTCATATTTTGATTCGCTTCCATTTACTATGGCCTTGCCTATATCAATCACTCTCTAGTCCAGCCAGGTAGCACAATAAATCGAGTATTCATTTATTGGGGCCCTTTTCTGGGTGTTCCTGGCCCAGTATTAGCCCCGACACTTCGGGGCACAGAACCTACAAAGGAGTGACCTAGGTCTTTATACAAGTCCCAAAGAGTCTTCTAACCTGCACAAAGGTCTGGACCGGCCGGTGTCCCAACCCAGGATCCGGGCGACGCCGCCAAGTAAAACCGGATACCAACAAACTTGCCGCCGACTTTTCTGCCGGCCACGCACCGAGCTTCGTCGAGCTTGTAGGGGTCACGCAGGGTCACGCACGCGCCGCATGGCCTGCCGGGAGCTTGGCGCGCAATGGCGACGCCCAGTCTGCGGGGCCGCCTGGCGCGGGTAGGAAACCCGCGAAAGCCTATACTGAAGCCTAGCAAGCCCCTCATTCTAAGTGACCGTGTCGGGGAACGGCGCCGGGAAAGGGGCGGTGAGCAGTCGGAGCCGCGGAAACTCCAGAGCGGCACCCAAGGGGTGCAGAAGTGGCTGGGTGGGAGGGGCTGGAAGGTGAGGGTCTCCTTGTGACTGAGGGTCCCCCCGTTTTTACCCTCCAGAGGCGACCTGTATCACGGAGATGTCGGTGATGATGGCTTGCTGGAAGCGGAATGAATTTCGCGACGAAGCGTGCAGAAAAGAGATCCAGGACTTCTTCGATTGTGCTTCGAAGGCTGAGGTGAAAGAAGGCTCCTGTAGTGCTCTCTTGCAAGGATAATGGGGGTTGGGGGTGGGCGGATACAGGTAGTGGTTTTCCCTGCCTCTTGCTAGGTGGTAAGAAAGCCCCTCTCATTCTAAAAGGACGAGGAAAGTTTTGGGAGCTAGTTCATCCATGCCAAAGTGGAAAAGGTTACGATTTTGAAGACATTGGGATCCTGAGCTTTAGCTTTACCACATGTAAAATGAGGTTAATAATTAACACCCACCTTACAGAATTTTGTGAGTGTTAAATGAAGAAATGAATGGGAAACCAATTTGTAAAATTTAAATTGCTGCTCCAATAGACATTATTCTCTGAAATAGAACTAAAGATAGTGAAGGACAAGATTGTTTGGTTTCCAGCATAGGCTTAGTTGTTAGCTGGCATGGTAGCTTCAGATCCTATAGTTGTTTGTAGGTCCCAGGTCCTTTTTGTTGAAAGGGGACTGAAATGACACAGATCTCTCCGGGGTGGTTAATATCTTAATGTGTTTTGGGGCATTATGATCCTGATCTGTTGCCCTAGGTCAGGACAGACTTTAGAGTTGTTTTTGTTTTGTTTTGTGTTTTCAGGCAGCGCGAAAGATGAGATCAATCCAGGGAGAGAGTGGGAATTTACCCCCTAAGAAAGTGAATATGTTGTTACAGAGGTTTCCTAACAAACCACACCTCAGCTGAAAATGGAGAAGCATTTTCAATGACTGGACTGTAGCTTCTGAGACCTATGCAGAGGCATTTTAGAGACATTTGCACTGCCGTGCTCTATTTGAAGGGTTAAAGGAGGCAAAACACTTTTTTCGCTCTTTGGAATTATTGTCTGGGAGGAAGTTATGTCTTATCTTGAAATAAACTTCTCTGAAGAGAACTTGGCCTTTTGTTGTGGATTAGCTACTCCGTCCATACTTGAATCCTGTATCCTTCCGTAGACTTCTGAAAGGTCTTTGCTCCTTGATATGCCTCAGTTGCAGGACAAAAACCATCATCTTATTCTGCATTTGAAGTCCTTTACAACATTTAGTGTCCGTGCCTTTGGATGCGCTGAGGATGCCTATATACAGAGGTGTTTTGGGGTTTTTTTTGCCATCATCTTTGAGTATTTAGTGATTACCTACTTTGTGCATAGCCCCTGCAAGGTGTCCCTAGAATATCATATCAGAACATCACAAACTAGTGATCCAGAGGTACTGCAGATGTGGTTTTTCTGGCCCACATAAAGATATCTTTGAATGTTAGCTAATCACATTTAAAACTAGGAAAGATGTCATTTTGTTCTTTTAAAGATTTTATTTATTTTCAGAGAGAGGGGAAGGGAAGGAGGGAGAGAGAAAGAGAAACATCAGTGTGCAAGAGATACATTGATTGGTTGCCTCTTGCACACAGGCCCCCAACTGGGAACTTGGCCTGCAACCAAGGCATATGGCCTGACCAGGAATTGGACCGGTGACCTTTCAGTTTGCAGGCTGGCATTCAGTCCACTGATCTACTCACGCCCGCCAGGGTGGGAAAATGTCATTTTTTAAAAATCCACTTTTTAGCTTTTCTTTCTTTTTTTAAAGATTTTATTTTTATTTTACTTTTCAGAGAGAAAGGAAGGGAGGGAGAGAGGGAGAGAAGCATCAGTGTGTGGTTGCCTCTCAAGTGCCCCCTACTGGGGACCTGGCCCACAACCCAGGCATGTGCCCTGACTGGGAATGGAACCAGGGACCCCTTGGTTTGCAGGCCGGCAACTCAATCCACTGAGCCACACCAGTCAGGGCACCTTTTCTTTAAAAACAATGGAAAGATATGGCAACCCTACTTTCTCATTACCACATGGCAATAATCAAATACAGCTGATTATTGTCCCTCTCCATTTTTCAGGGGCCTGTCCATTGGACTCCCCCAAATAGTGCAACCGAGACTTAATTGGCAGTTACTTCTTTGTCTGTCACCTAGCTACGTCTCTCATCCACTCAGTTGCTGAAGACATTTATTTTTGTGACCCCCCCCATGTTAGAAATAACTATAGCATTTTATGTATACTCTGCCCTTTTAGTCATTACTTATTTAACCTTTGTACCTCCCAGCATTATATGGACAAAGGAATCAGTGGGGTTTTTAAAGCTCCAGTGGGATAATTATTCACTTCTTTTTTTAAAGATTCCAGTGGGATAATTATTAAGATAAGGAAGGGATCTTGCCTCCCTGATCCTCCACAAGTACTTCCTGTAGTCCTCATACTCCATGGGTAGAGCACTGAACAATGTCTGGCTCTGCAAGCTGAGGCTTTTAGCTATAGGAAGAAGTTCAGTGGTTTAGCACTTTGGACTAGACTTCTTAACCAGGAGTCAGTAGACACCCCAGCAAGAGATCTGTGATCATGGATAGGAAAACATTTTTATCTTTAACCACAACTGATGTAGCATTTCAGTTAGGACTGTGGGAAATAAACCACAGTGTCATTAGAAATACCAATATGAAATCACGGTATTTTTATATCATATTACAGTTTGTTACAGGTACTTCAGTATCATTTATACTCATCGCTAGCTTCAAAATTATTGTAGCTATTTATTACACTTGCTGCTGGATCTTATGTAATGTTTAAATAAATATTATTGTTACAAATTTATTAATATTTTGGTAACTGTATTTCAACATAACTGGTTTCCTTTATACTTCTCATAATTTTATTTTGTGCATTTATAAACAATCCGAGAAGGGGATCCAGGGATTTCACCAGGCTGCTGAAGAGTGGGTGGCACACAGAAAGGCTAAGAACCCCTAGACTTAAAGGCCCCACTGACAAAAAGTACAACCATTTCCTGAAATCAAATGCCCCAATTGGACTTCCCCTAAAGTCTTCTGGAATGCAGGCTTCTGGACTACAATTCCCAGAAGGTGAAGCCGCCCGAGGCCTATCCCGAATTAGGACAATAACTATCCAATGGTTCCTGTGGTGTTGCTTGACAGCCTACGATTCCCGGCGTGCCTGGCGAATGTTTATGCCTTGGGGACATTATGGACGCCAAGTTATTGCTGGGATCTGTAGTCGTTTTGTTTACCTTTGGGGGCTGGCTTCCTTTTATATCTGAGGGTGGGTTCAAGGGGGAAAAAAGCAGGAAATGCAGCAATTAAACACACCGGGCCCCTACAGGGGCGCCTACCGGGTCCTGTCCCCGAGTGCGCGAGGGCGGAAGTGGTGCTGGCCGGCGCGGCCGGAAGTTCGGATCAGCTGATGGGGGAGGCGGTGCCGCAGCCACCGAGAGGCCCCGGCTGCCGAGCGCTTCGTCCGGGCCCTGGGTCTCGGAGACTGGCCGTGATCCCCCTTCGCACCTCGCAGTTGGGCGAGGCCCGGTCCCGTATCTTTCCCAGGCCTGAGATCCTTGCCCGGCACGGCCGCCCTGAGCGCCCCGGCCACCCCCAGCCCCGGCTCGCCCCTCAGGCCCCGGGCCTCCCCTCAGTCCCCGGCCGGCGGCCCAGGCCCCGGATCCGCGGGGGAGGACCCGGCCCCGGGGGGTGCGGGCCCTATGGAGCTGATGTTCGCGGAGTGGGAAGACGGAGAACGCTTCTCATTCGAGGATTCGGACCGCTTTGAGGAGGATTCGCTATGTTCCTTCATCTCCGAGGCCGAGAGCCTCTGCCAGAACTGGCGGGGATGGCGCAAACAGTCAGTGGGGCCCAATTCCCCCACCGGCGGCGGTGGCGGAGGTGGCAGTGGCGGTACCAGAATGCGAGGTGACGGAGAGCTGGGGTGGGGGGGAGGGGCGCGGGCAGGCCCTGCTCCGGCCTTGCTCGAGAGCTGTTCCTACTCGGGAGGTGTCCCGGACCACGAGCTGTATCAAGCTTTGAACGGACTTCAGGACTCGCTTCTCTAGTCTTTCTGGGGTGGCTTCACACCAGCCTGTGTGTGTGTGCGTAATTTGGGATGATGGCTGGGAAATCCTGGGTTGAACAGAATTATTAGCGGCAGAAAGTAGATCTTTTGTTGTGCATTTGCCTTAGAGATGGATAAGAAAGAATATCTTCTCGGCCTTGGGAATACTTAACCGAGTTCAGCCTAAGGCAAGCCAGGAAGTAGAGAAGAATGTGGGTAGGGGGTGGATTGTGAAGAAGTGACCATTTGAGGTGTGTCACCCCATTGCAAAATGCATTGGGAGCTTCTTGATTCAGGGTGACGATCTCTGATCCCAGCTGCACCAAGAGGGATTCCACTCAGAAGAAAGTGGAGGTGAACTGATCTGTGAAGGAGACTCGTAGTTCCACAGGTGTAGGTCAGAGGTTTGGTTCCTGGCCATATTGAACATCTGTCAGAAGCCAAGGCTGGGGCCACTGGGTCGAGAGCCTTAGATTTCCATCATCTAGGCCCTGGGGGTAGGTTGTGAGTAATTGTCTCTGGAGTCTCCTTATGAGCACTCTTCCTGGTTTCACTGTGAGCTTCTATCTTTGGGTCTTCCAGTGAATTAACCAGTAGGTGCCATAAAGAATTTTGCTTTAAAGAGGACGGAGAGGAGAGTGATAAGAGAAGCTCCGTAGGCTCAGGACTCACCAAAGCCTTGCCCTGCCTTCCTCCTGGCACAGTTTTTGTCCTGTGCCTCAGTGGAAGCTGACTTTTTCATCAGTTGAGGGGTTTGATTTGTGAGTCCACTCTGGCTATTCCAAAGGTCCTTTTTTCCAAACTGCGCTGCAGAGATTTCTGGCACCCCTTTGGGACAGAAACGTACATGTGTTACTTTTTAGGAGTGGCAGTATTCAGCTTCGGCTGGAGAGAGAGCATGTGCTCTGTATACACACACCATACACACACAGGTCATAGACAGCTTCACTGCGGGTCTTCTGTGGCATCTCGGCTTCTTTCATCTTCGCATGTGGGTGGCCTGGAGGCTTACAGCTCCCTCACTTTGAGGGAAGTATGAAGTCATGGTGGTGAAGATTTTTAACATACTGATACCTTCCTGAATAGGTTAAAATCTAGGAAAACCTGTCATTTCCTTGATCCCTCTCCTGTCCAGGCTACCCTCAATTGCCCATTTGTAAAATAAGGAGATTAACAGTAAAAAAAAAAAAAGGTTCCTTTCAGCTCCATGATTTTCTGTCTGTTTTCTAATCCGACTAGCAGTTTGGTGAGATATGTAATCTGTTGTGTTTCATTGCTTTTTGATTAAAACAGTGGGAAACCTTGAGTGGTAACTCCATCCTATTCTGGGTGATTCCAGGAGTCCAGCTCTGTTCCCTTGGGACAGCCTATCTCTCCTTCCTCCCCCCAGGGCTTCTGTTGTGGGAAGCTGGGATCCAGGTGTTCCAAAGGAAGTGCAGCCTCTCTTGTTTTGGAGGTCCCTCCTTTTGGGCTCTGGTCTGTCTGCCCTCCTTAAATAGAGGTCTGGAGTCATCTAGAGAAAAAGGGATAGTAAAAAAGCATTTAAAGAAGAGCTTGTCAGAGGAGAGACGTTAACAATGTAATGTGAATCTAAAGTGGTAGATACACAGGAAATGAGATGCTGAGGCTTGTGAAAGGTGTTACTTGCCAGGGTCCTGAACAACACTCCTGTTTGACCAGGAGTTTCTGGGATATCCCTGATGCCTTCTATTTTAGACCTTTGGTAGCAGGCCTTGGGCTGGGGTTGTTAGCTCCTTTTCCCCCCGATGGAGTTGCAAGGGTTAGTAGCGTGTCCTGACAGGAGGGTCCTTTGGTTTTTCATGCAGATCTCCCCTTTCTTTCATAGTAAAGGTGGGGCCCAAGATGTGGCACTGGCATTGGTGCCCAAGTAATCATGGCTGTTTTCATTTCTCCTCACTTCAACCTTTGTCACCAAAGATGGACTTGTGATCCCATTGGTGGAGCTGTCGGCAAAGCAGGTGGCATTTCATATCCCATTTGAAGTGGTGGAGAAAGTTTACCCCCCGGTGCCTGAGCAGCTACAACTCCGAATTGCTTTTTGGAGCTTCCCTGAGAATGAAGAGGATATTCGGTGAGGCTGAAGGGCTGATGGTGGGGAGTGGGGTCCTGAGACTTCACGGTGCACTGGGCTTTCCACAGAACAAAGGAGATACTGTATTTGGGGCTCTAGTAAGAAGGCAAGGGGAGGAGGGAGTGCCTGGGATTTTTCCCAAGAGGGAGTAACACTGGGGAGAGAGCGCCCAGGGTATTATGGTCTCTGACAGGGTCTGTAGAGGTCATTTGCTGAGTTGGGGCTATGTCTTTCTCCTCTTCACTCCCAGGCTGTATTCATGCCTGGCCAATGGCAGTGCAGATGAGTTCCAGCGCGGGGATCAGCTGTTCCGCATGAGGGCTGTCAAGGACCCACTGCAGATAGGTAAGAGTCCCATGGTGTCCTGTGGCACTAATGCTCCTCCCATCCCATGTGTTATGAACTAAGGACTTACTGCAAGAAGCTGGAGCAGGTTGTCCAAATAACTGCAGGACTAGAGTTGGGGGCACAGACTTATGTCTTAATGGCTCTTTCTGACCACACCCGTGTTTCTCCCCAGGGTTCCATCTGAGTGCTACAGTGGTGCCACCTCAGATGGTCCCCCCAAAAGGGGCCTACAACGTGGCTGTGATGTTTGACCGCTGCCGGGTCACTTCCTGCAGCTGCACCTGTGGGGCTGGGGCCAAATGGTGCACCCATGTCGTGGCACTCTGTCTCTTCCGAATCCACAACGTGAGGCCCTCCCAATTTATCCTGGCCCTATCCTACGCTCCATCCCCCTCTTCTCTGCTGCATGCTTGGCCACCATGTGAGCCCCCTCGCCTCCCCTACTCAGCCTCTCTAGTCCCAGTTTTAGCACCAGCAAGCCTTTCTCAGATTGTTGTATTTCTCTATCTGTCCCCCCAGGCTTCTGCAGTCTGTCTGCGGGCCCCAGTCTCAGAGTCACTGTCTCGGCTACAGAGAGACCAGTTGCAGAAGTTTGCTCAGTACCTCATCAGTGAGCTCCCTCAGCAGGTGAGTGAGGTCGGCACACGCTCCTCCAGCTAGCTCCAGGGCTGCACTATCAGCCTTCCTATTAGGCCCAGGCTTCCTATGCTTAGTAACCTATGCTTTTGTTACTTTTCCCTTCAGATCCTACCCACAGCCCAGCGCCTCCTGGATGAACTCCTGTCCTCCCAGTCAACAGCCATCAATACAGTGTGTGGAGCCCCAGGTGAGTGTGGTGAGAAAGGGCTGTAGGAAGATAGAGAGCTGATAGTGCAGAGCGCCACTTACTAAATTTAGGCTTGCTGTTGTCAGGCAAATCAGCCCTTATCTCTAGGTGACTAACTGTCTGTCACTACCAGACCCCACAGCAGGGCCCTCGGCCTCTGACCAGAGTACTTGGTATTTGGATGAATCTACACTTACTGATAACATCAAGAAGACATTGCACAAGTTCTGCGGCCCCTCCCCTGTGGTCTTCAGGTAAATTGGATCTGTTCATCCTTGTGTCTGGTGGAAAGGGAGCATCCCTCAGGCTGTTGATGGATCCTTTGTTCTATTAATGCTTGTGCCTCCCACCTTTTGTTCACTGTACTGGTACGGTACCTGGCACACCAAAGATGTCACTAATAATCCAATGGATGATTGTAGGTTTGTATAGTCACAGAGTGATCTTTTCTTAGCTAGGGAGAGCAGAAGTTATTTTTCTTCCTTTGAGAGGTTGGGAGACTGAGGCAGAGAAAGATTTAGAATCCTTGTCACGGACGTCCTTTATTCCACATACTGTGTATTTTGGGTTAGTATTCCTTTTGTGTCAAAGCCCTTTCATCTGCTTTATTCAGTCCCATCTTAGGGTCATCATTTTCCACTCCACTACTTTCACAGTGATGTGAACTCCATGTATCTGTCTTCCACGGAGCCTCCAGCTGCAGCTGAATGGGCATGTCTGCTGCGCCCTCTAAGGGGCCGTGAGCCAGAGGGTGTCTGGAATCTGCTTAGCATCGTGCGGGAGATGTTCAAACGGAGGGACAGCAATGCTGCCCCCTTGTTGGAAATCCTCACTGACCAGTGCCTCACCTACGAACAGGTAACTCCCCAGAGTTGGGTAGCCCCATGATGGTTCATTTTCTCCTTCCCTTAACCTCATTCCCTTCAGGCTGACTGACACTGGGGAGGGCTCTCTTTCTCCAAGCGCTTTGGTGTATCTCAGAGCTCTCTGTTTCCAGATAACAGGTTGGTGGTATAGTGTCCGCACCTCAGCGTCACACAGCAGCGCCAGTGGACACACAGGTCGGAGCAATGGGCAGTCAGAGGTGGCGGCCCATGCTTGTGCCAGCATGTGTGATGAGATGGTCACACTGTGGAGGTTGGCTGTGCTGGACCCTGCACTCAGCCCCCAGCGGTGAGCCTCCTCTGCTCACTACAGCCCACACAGACCCAGCCTCACCTCCTCGTCCACAAACAGACGTACCATTCTTCCAGTCCTAGGGAAGTGGGAGATGCTGAGCATTGGGGTTACTCAGTGACTTATGAGTCCTTGTACTGAGAGGCTTTCTTCTTTCCCTCCCTTTAATAGCACCCACTTTCCCAAATCCCAAGTTTTGGAGGTGGCTGGCTTAAGTTCTTCCCTGGGTCCTTCCCTGTGCCCCTCTTGGGGGTGTATGTCTCCTCTACCCCCTTTATCCCTTCTCAGTGCAGAGTGTAGTCCCCCAGCAGCCTCGCCCCTTTGTTTCCACAGCCGCAGGGAACTGTGCGCGCAGCTCCGCCAGTGGCAACTGAAAGTGATTGAGAATGTGAAGCGGGGACAGCACAAGAAGACCCTGGACCGGCTCTTCCCTGGCTTCCGGCCAGCAGTGGAGGCCTGCTACTTCAACTGGGAAGAGGCCTACCCACTTCCTGGTGTCACCTACAGCGGCACTGACCGGAAGCTGGCACTGTGCTGGGCCCGAGCCCTGCCCCCTCGGCCAGGTGCCTCCAGATCTGGGGGCCTGGAGGAATCCCGGGAGCGGCCTCGCTCTCTTCCTACTGAGCCAGCCGTGCGGCCCAAAGAGCTTGGGGCTAAGCGCAAGGGGTTGAATGAGGGGATCCCCTCTTCGCAGAGGGGTCCCCGCCGCCTCTCGGCTGAGGGGGGAGATAAGGCTCTGCATAAGATGGGTCCTGGTGGGGGCAAAGCCAAGGCACTGGGTGGGGCTGGCAGTGGGGGCAAGGGCTCAGCAGGCGGTGGTGGGAGCAAGCGACGACTGAGCAGCGAGGACAGCTCCCTGGAGCCAGATCTGGCTGAGATGAGCCTGGATGACAGCAGCCTGGTCCTGGGTGCCGAGGCCAGCACCTTTGGTGGATTCCCTGAAAGCCCGCCACCTTGCTCTTTCTCTGGTGGCTCCCGAGGCCCTTCTACCTTCCTTCCTGAACCCCCAGATACTTATGAAGAAGATGGTGGCGTGTACTTCTCAGAAGGGCCTGAGCCTCCCACAGCCTCTGCTGGCCCCCCTGGCCTACCTGGGGAGGTCTGTAGCCGGGATGACCTCCCTTCCACAGATGAGAGTGGCAGTGGGCTCCCCAAAACCAAAGAGGCAGCTGCTACAGTTGAAGAGGAGGATGATGACTACCAGGCATATTATCTGAATGCCCAGGACGGGGCTGGGGGCGAGGAAGAGAAGGCCGAGGGCGGGGCTGGGGAGGAGCACGACCTGTTTGCTGGACTGAAGCCCTTGGAACAGGAGAGCCGCATGGAGGTGAGAAGGCTGTGCTTTAGCCATAGCTGGGAGAGGGGACATCGCATGACTATTACAGCCCGATAGCAGGTTACTGACTGGCCTTGCCTGCAGTCCATCTTCACTGCTTTCATATTAGTTTCCTGAAATGTCTGATCGTGTCCCTGCTGCTTAATACTTCTTTGGTTTCCCATTGCCCTTCGTTTGAAAAATGAAAGTCCTTGGCATGATCTTCGCATGCTTCTCCAGCTTCACCTAGCTACTCAGTCCTTTACTCTTCAGTCATTTGAACCATTCCTGCCGCTTGCCATGCTCCCTTGCTTCTGTGCTTTTGTATAGATTGGCCTTTCTGCCTGGAAGGTTCTTTCCTCACCTTAATTGGTTAGCGCCTGTCCCTTCTTTAGGTCTCAAGAGATCTTAGAGATCACTTCCTCTAGGAAGTCTTCCCTGAGTCTGCCCCTCTGTCCCAAGTCCCAGTGACCTTTCCCAGTAGTTGGCTTCACACTGGTTTGTGTTTGTTTCTGTAACCAGATGAGTTCCTGTGGTATACCCAGGACTAGCATAGGGCCTAACAGATAATAAGTGCTCACGGGATGTTTGCTGTATGAGTGAGTATGGTGTCCTGCCCTTGAAAGTTGGGGCTTCAACCTGTCTGTTGCCCATGGCCTCTCTCCAGGTGTTATTTGCCTGTGCTGAGGCCTTGCATGCGCATGGCTACAGCAGTGAGGCCTGCCGCCTCACCGTGGAGCTTGCTCAGGACCTGTTAGCCAACCCGCCCGACCTCAAGGTAGAGCCGCCCCCTGCCAAGGTGAGAGAGACCCCCTTCTCCAGCCTTCCCCATTTATCCCTTATCCTCTTCCCATGCCCTACCCCAAGTGAGAGCCTCCTTTTTCTTCCATCAAGGTGAGCCAGACTCATCTGCCTGCCTCCTTGTGCTTCTTTGTTTAGGGCAAGAAGAACAAGGTATCTACGAGCCGTCAGACCTGGGTGGCTACCAACACCCTGACCAAGGCAGCCTTCCTGTTGACAGTGCTCAGTGAACGCCCAGAGCACCATAACCTGGCTTTTCGAGTTGGGATGTTTGCCTTGGAGCTACAGCGGCCCCCGGCTTCTACCAAGGCCTTGGAGGTCAGAGGTTCTGTCTGAGGCTTATACTATAATCTCCTCAGAGCCTTACATCTTGATCTCCATTGAGGTATTAGAGGTCTGAGGTCATTCCTGTGCCCTCAGGTGAAGCTGGCATACCAGGAGTCTGAGGTGGCTGCCTTGCTCAAGAAGATTCCTTTGGGTCCAAGTGAGATGAGTACCATGCGGTGCCGGGCAGAGGAGCTTCGGGAGGGGACACTCTGTGACTATCGGCCTGTTTTGCCTCTCATGTTGGCCAGTTTCATCTTTGATGTTCTCTGTGCTCCAGGTATGGTGCCTGACCCTACAGCAAGTGGGGGACTCTGAGGCAGGGGTAGCTTTCTCTAAGGAAAAACCAAGAGTCCCAGTTGCCTAGGACCCATCTGGCAGCTTCATGGGAGGGTCTGGAATGATGAGGGTCTTGGGTTCCCTCCCTTTCATTTTTTTTCCGCATGATATTTCTGTCTTCCTGACTTACTCCAACTTTCATTCAGTGGTTTCTCCCACGGGTTCCCGGCCCCCAAGTCGCAACTGGAACAACGAGATGCCTGGGGATGAGGAGCTTGGATTTGAGGCAGCAGTTGCTGCCTTGGGTGAGTATGTCAGTACCTGCAGCACATCTGAGCTACGCCTAGCCCAGACCATGAAGGGCATGAGATGTGGGCCTTGTTCTAAAGGGGCTCTGTGGTCATGGGAAAGCCAGGATGGACGTGTGTGATTCAAGTAGTGCCTATGAGACACTTAGGAATTTAGGGCAAAAATGTGCGCTGTGTTTCTCTGGCTGGTATGGCTCAGCTGCTTGGAACATCGTCCCCATAACTGAAAAGTTGTGAGTTCAGTTCCTGGTCAGGGCACACGCTTGGGTTGCGGGTTTAATTCCTGGTCCAGGTACAGGTGGGTGCCGCCCCCAGTCTTGACATGTACAGTCCGTGGTCCCAATGTCTACAATCCCCGGTCCTGGTGCGTACGGGGAGCAAACAATCAATGCTTCTCTCTCACATCAATGTTTCTCTCTCCCCTCCTCTCTCTAAAAGCAATGAAAAAAAATGTCCTCCGATGAGGATTTTTTAAAAAAGGGTGCTGTGGGTTTTCAATGTTGTAAGGTCAGTGAAACAAAAATCTAGGGAAAGGCCTCAGGGAGGAGGTAGAATATGGAATATGGTTTAAGAGATCAGTTAAGTTCTATGTGGGTGGTACAAAATACAATGAATAAAGATATAGAGGCAGTCAAGTGTTCGTGAGATTGAGGAGCCCAACTTCCCTAAACTGTGTTGGACGTGCTGGGAAGGTAGAGCGGGCCAAAGTTATGAAGGTCATAAAAAGCAGACCAGAGCTTGGCTAGACTGGGTGTAATAGGCAGTGGGGACCTTACATAGGGGATGTGGATTGGACCAGAAGAACTCCTTACCTTACGTGCTGGTGGCTGAGGATCCCTGGCCTGTTTACCTTTATAGTCTTGGGAATTATGGTGATTCTCAGTTCCCATGAGCCCGTCCTTCTTGCAGGCATGAAGACAACTGTGAGTGAGGCAGAGCATCCCCTCCTGTGTGAAGGTACACGTCGGGAGAAGGGTGACCTGGCATTGGCACTAATGATCACTTACAAGGATGATCAGGCCAAGCTCAAAAAGGTAAAGGACTGAGGTACTGGGATTTTGATAGGAGAAGAGAGCAGGCTCCACCATCTTTCCCAGGGGTTTCCAGTACAATGAGAAAAGAACTATTCTGCCCAGAGGAGATAAGTGGGGAGTCTTAGAGATACCTCATAAAGAACAAGAGAGACCAATGGTTCTTACAGGAGTGCTTAGGCAGAGGGTGGAAGAAGAGAAGCAGAGGACATAAAGTTGGTCATTCATTCACTTGTGTAAAGTATAGAGGATACCAAGATATTTAAGACAGCCCTGTCTTCTAGGACAGCGATTTTTAACCAGTGTGTTACAAGAATTTTTAAACTTGCAACACGTGACTATTTAGTCAGGGGCACTGACCTCTTTTTCCCTTAGATTGTCGAATGAAAAAATGGCAGCAGCAAAGACAACAATAAGCTACCTGGTGTGAATATATCAAAATTATACCTTTTTTTTTTTTTTTTTTTGTCAGATGGGCCAAAAAAATATTTTTGGGGGTGCTGAGAATTTTAGTAATTAGTTTTTGTGCCATGAAATGAAAAAGGCTGAAAATCGCTGTTCTAGGAGGTTTTCCTGTTGTCATACCTGGGGAAGCCTTCTTGAGGAGGTAGTGTTAAGCTGTTTCAAGGAGGTAGGAAAGTAGAAGTCAGGGGATAAAGGGCATCCTGCCACTATTTCTCTGTCCTCCAGATCTTAGACAAACTTTTGGACCGAGAGAGCCAGACGCATAAGCCACAGACCCTGAGTTCATTCTACTCATCCAGCCGCCCAGCCACAGCCAGCCAGAGGTCTCCTTCAAAGCATGGGGGCCCATCTGCCCCAGGGGCCCTGCAACCACTGACCTCAGGCTCTGCAGGCTCTGCTCAGCCAGGGAATGTGGCCGGGGCTGGGCCAGGCCCCACTGAGGGCTTCACAGAGAAGAATGTGCCTGGTGAGGTGGGGGCACTGGGCAGGGGGATGAGTGGTATGGAACCATGTTGGGGTCCCCTTTCCTGGGTTAATCCCTATGTTCTATTTTCTCACCTAGAGAGTTCCCCACATTCCCCCTGTGAGGGTCTCCCATCTGAGGCGTCTTTGACCCCAAGGGTGGAAGGGAAGGTTCCCAGCCGCCTGGCACTTGGCAGTCGTGGAGGCTACAATGGACGGGGATGGGGCTCCCCAGGGCGGCCTAAGAAGAAGCACACAGGTATGACAGCCCAGGGGATGACATGGTGGGAAGGATATTCCTGGAGTCTGACTTGTGGAACTTCTGAGACTGACTTGTCTTTCGGGGGGGGGGGTTAGGCATGGCCAGCATTGACAGCAGTGCCCCTGAAACAACATCGGATAGCTCCCCCACCTTAAGCCGGAGGCCACTTCGAGGGGGCTGGGCCCCCACCTCTTGGGGTCGAGGACAGGACAGTGACAGCATTAGCAGCTCTTCCTCAGATTCCCTGGGCTCCTCATCTTCCAGTGGAAGTCGCCGGGCCAGTGCCAGTGGAGGGGCCCGAGCAAAGACAGTTGAAGTTGGCAGGTCAGTGGGAAGAAATACTTATCTCTGATCTGGCCTACCCTCAAAGCCGCATTCCTATATAATCCAAATATTGTCCTTGCAATGTCCTCACTTACCCTGATCTTTCCCAACCCACCTGGACACCCATTTCAGAGAAACCCCAATCCCCATCCCTACCCCCTTGCCCCTTCAGGTACAAGGGCCGCCGTCCCGAGAGTCATGCTCCCCATGTACCCAATCAGCCGTCAGAGGCAGCTGCGCACTTCTACTTCGAGCTGGCGAAGACGGTGCTGATCAAGGCAGGGGGCAACAGCAGCACTTCCATCTTCACACACCCATCTTCCTCAGGGGGCCACCAGGGTCCTCACCGCAACCTGCACCTTTGCGCCTTCGAGATTGGGCTTTATGCCCTTGGCCTGCACAACTTTGTTTCTCCCAACTGGCTCTCACGTACCTATTCTTCCCATGTTTCCTGGATTACAGGTAAATCCAATGTTTTGATTTGGGCATGGGAAGGGGATTAACTGATGAAGAGCCTTATCCCTTTGGAGTTATTGATCTGATAGGAGAAACACCAATTTACACTCCCCAGGGGTGCTCATGCTGACACACCTCTTTTTCTCCTTTCCCCAAGGCCAGGCAATGGAGATTGGCAGTGCAGCACTGACTATACTGGTAGAATGCTGGGATGGGCACCTGACGCCTCCTGAGGTCGCATCCCTGGCTGACAGGGCATCACGGGCACGAGACTCCAATATGGTGAGGGCAGCTGCGGAGCTAGCCCTAAGCTGCCTGCCTCATGCCCATGCGTTGAACCCCAATGAGATCCAGAGGGCCCTGGTACAGTGCAAGGAACAGGTATTTTTACAGGCAATCTGGGGACCTGCTTTGGGGCATCTGGGCAAGGAATTTGGGCATGGGGAAAGCTGATGGCCCAGCTCTTGATTCCCATATCCTGGAATTCACAAACTGTGCAGTTTGTCCTCTCAGTGGTGACACTTGACATACTGTGGTGGAGCTTTGTCCAGCAGAGCCCCCCCACCCGTCACGGATGAGAATAATTCTACCAAGACATGATCTACTTGGGGAGGAAAAGTGGCCAGTCTCAAAGGAGAAGGGCCTTGAGCCTGTTCCTCAATGGGCTTTTATTGGGTTTAATTTGCATAGGAATACAGGGCATATATGTAATGATCAAACAATAGATAATATTGAAAGAACTATGAGAGTCAGGGTCAGATAGCCAAAGGGCCAGGAAACTTTGGGAAACAAACTAATTTTATGGTTGGACCCTTATCACTTAAACTGAGGGCATTCTTAGCAAAGCAGGTTTCACAGGATTTTATGCATTCTTTTTAGGCCCAGTTGCCCTGGGGAACTGCCCTTTCCAGCACAGGGCCGCACCCACCTCCGGCATTGTTTCAGGCTTAAGTCAGGTTGGGGATGCGGGCAGCCAAGAGATTAGGAAACTTTTTACAGATAGAATGAGGACTTAGGCTATGATAAAGCTGAGGGGTGAGGGTCCATCACCCCTTTTCTATAGTCCCCTAAGTCCTTCCCTGATGGCTCCTTCACGACCATGCCTGTCTTAGGTCGTCCCTCCCTTAAGGTATCTTACCCGTCATTGGCTAACCAGTCATCCGCCTGGGGCCAAGCAGGGTGAAGTAAAAGGGAGCAGAGGCGGCGCCCCTGCTGGGAGGATAAGCTTTGTCTCCTTAGTGGCTTATGGCCCCAAGCTCTCTTTACTCAGCCTTAGCCTTGGGGGGTTACAGCTTCTGAAACCAGGCAGGGCGGTTTCCCAACAGCATACTGTTTTTTCACAGCCATTACTTCTTTTACCTTACATTTCTTAGGTTAGAATTGCTCCTATTTTACAAATAAGGAAATAGAGACCTGTAGTTTAGGCACCAAGATGATCACTATAATGGAATGCTTAGGGAAGGCCTTGGGGACATGATGGGGCTTGGCTGGGACCAAGTGGCTAAATTAGTTTGGAACTGGGACTGTAACCGGGCCTTGACTTCCACTGGTCAGCAAGTATTTGTGGTGTCTGTGTGAAGCTTTCACTGCTCTGACAGAGCATTGGCCCTGACCTCTGGCGATGCGTCCCTGGGAATCAGCCAACTCTGGAGGAGATGGAATGTTACTCGGAGTAAGCCCCCCCCCAACCCTCTGTCCTCCTCCCTTGCAGGATAACCTGATGTTGGAGAAGGCCTGTATGGCAGTGGAAGAGGCGGCTAAGGGTGGGGGCGTGTACCCCGAAGTGTTGTTTGAGGTTGCACACCAGTGGTTCTGGCTATATGAGCAAACAGCAGGTGGCTCATCCACAGCCCGTGAAGGGGCTACAAGCTGTAGTGCCAGTGGGATCAGGGCAGCTGGGGAGGCTGGGCGGGGGCTGCCTGAGGGCAGGGGGGGCCCAGGGACTGAGCCCGTTACAGTGGCGGCAGCAGCAGTAACAGCAGCTGCCACAGTGGTGCCAGTCATCTCAGTGGGGTCCAGTTTATATCCAGGTCCAGGACTGGGGCATGGTCATTCCCCTGGCCTGCACCCCTATACTGCTCTACAGCCCCACCTGCCCTGCAGCCCTCAATACCTCACCCACCCAGCTCACCCTGCCCACCCCATGCCTCATATGCCCCGGCCTGCCGTCTTCCCTGTGCCCAGCTCTGCATACCCACAGGTGAGACCAGTGTTCTGCTGGGGGGTGGGGAGGGCGGGGGAAGGGTTGGGCATATGGGAGAACATCAGGAGTTCATGGGGCGTTGGAGTGGGGTTTTTTTTTTTGGAGAATAGGGCTGTCAAAGAGTCCTGGATGAGGTGGTGGGAGTCTGGGGAACCCAGCCCAACTAAGGAAAGAAATATAGGGATACCCAGTTGTGGGATGAAAGGGGAAAGTTACATCCTAATGTAATTTTGGTACCTTCCTTTTCTTCTTATTTCTGTCTCTAGGGTGTGCATCCTGCATTCCTGGGGGCTCAGTACCCATACTCAGTGACTCCCCCCTCACTTGCTGCCACTGCTGTGTCTTTCCCTGTCCCTTCCATGGCACCCATCACAGTACATCCCTATCACACAGAGCCAGGGCTCCCACTGCCCACCAGTGTGGCCTGTGAGTTGTGGGGACAGGGAACAGGTGAATGGAGGGGAGGTACACTGGGCAGGGGAGGTAGGGAGGGAATTCCCACTGCCCTTCTTTGGGCTGAGTTCCTCACGTGACTCTCATCCCTCAGTGAGCAGTGTCCATCCAGCATCCACATTTCCAGCCATCCAGGGTGCCTCATTGCCTGCCCTGACCACGCAGCCCAGCCCTCTGGTGAGCGGAGGTTTTCCACCACCCGAGGAAGAGACACACAGTCAGCCTGTCAACCCACACAGCCTACATCACCTGCACGCTGCCTACCGTGTTGGTGAGAGGAGGTCCCTTTCTATACCCCCACCTGCATTTGTGCCAGAGACTTCAGTAACAACCATCTCCCATAGTTCTTAATTTTACTGTGGGGTCAGGTACCAGGTTAGGGCAGAGGGTGAAGAGAACATACCCACACTGTGTGCCCACTCTTTTCTCCCAGGAATGCTGGCACTGGAGATGCTGGGTCGCCGAGCACATAATGATCACCCCAACAACTTCTCCCGCTCCCCCCCCTACACTGATGATGTCAAATGGTTGCTGGGGCTGGCAGCAAAGCTGGGTAACACCTCCCCTCCCTAGGACCATTGTCCACCCCCACCTGCTTCCCCCACCTTCCTATCCCAGACCTACTTCCTAGCTCTTGCTCAGAGTTGAGGCCTTGGTCGGGTATGTGTGCGTGCGCGGGGGGCGGGGGGCTACCTCAGCTCCTGGGGTGGAGGGAAATTCTACCAGGCCAGAGCTGAGAGAAAAGTTGGGCCCCTAGGGCAAAGGTGGCCACCCCCGTCTCATGCCCCTCCCCCTGCCCCCCAGGAGTGAACTACGTGCACCAGTTCTGTGTGGGGGCAGCCAAGGGGGTGCTGAGCCCGTTTGTGCTGCAGGAGATCGTCATGGAGACACTGCAGCGGCTGAGCCCTGCTCATGCCCACAACCACCTGCGTGCCCCGGCCTTCCACCAACTGGTGCAGCGTTGCCAGCAGGCATACATGCAGGTGACAACCCAGGAAGTGTGGAGCAGGGTGGAACACCACCTGGGCAGGCATGGAATGGATCACTCAGCATGCAAGGGCAGAGGGGCCTGGTTCTCTGTTTAGTGGCTTATCCCGTACACATCCTCTTCCAGTACATCCACCACCGCTTGATTCACCTGACCCCTGCCGACTACGACGACTTTGTGAACGCGATCCGCAGTGCCCGCAGCGCCTTCTGCCTGACACCCATGGGCATGATGCAGTTCAACGACATCCTGCAGAACCTCAAGCGCAGCAAACAGACCAAGGAGCTGTGGCAACGGGTCTCACTCGAGATGACCACCTTCTCTCCCTGAATCTGGCTGCCCTAGGGCCCTATACAGGGACACAAGCCTGTGGCTATGGGGGCCTCTCACACAGGGGGAGCTTGGCTGGACAGATCATACCCACCCAGTTCCCTGGTAGCCCAGACTGGCAGCTGTTCTTGGGCTGTAGCTTGGGGCCAAGATGTCTCAGACCCTAAAGCCTAGGGTTGGGGGAAACAGCCCCATCTGGGAGGGGGCGTTGGGTGGCCTCTGGTATTTATTTGGCATTTATAAATATATAAACTCCTTTTTTACTCTAATCTGCCTGGACCTTTCCCTTCTTTCCCTCCATGAGCTTATGGACCTTGAACTGGGGTAGGGGAAAAGTCTGACACTTGCTTTATTATACGTTTCTCCCACTCCAGTGAGGTAGACAAAACAGAAAAATAAGGATGTTTATTAAGGACATTTCTAGCCCACAGCTAGGGCTCATACTCAGCTCTATGAGCCACTGTCGGACCTCATCCGCATTCAATGTGAATGACATTAGGGAGGCCGGGCCACAGGTAGATCCCATTAATCCCACAGTAAGGGGTCCCTCCCACAGCCAGGTATAGCTACACTCGGGATGAAGAGGTAAATTATTTGATTAATATGTTCCTCTAGACCCTGCCTCTAATTCCTCCCCACCTTCCAAGACCATGGGTCAAAGGTGGCTAGTACCATAATGTGGGGTGTGAAAGGAAGCCCCTTTATCGGACCTCAGAGCAATGGGAAAGGGATGTCTTTCCCTTCTCAGCCATTCCAAGTCTGGGAGCCACTGAGGTAGAAGGGGGAGGGGCCAGGCCACTCAAATTCCCCTTGTGGGCTCTGCTCTGGGCTTGACCCTTAGGAGAACGGGCTTTTTTTTTTGCTGGTACGGAGGCTGGGACGTCATCCCAGACTGGAATGCTGCAGTTCTTCCCGAAGCCATGAGGGCATTGGCTGTCCAAGCCGGCTCAGGAGCTTTGACAGCTCCAAATTGTGGTTCCGGAAAAAATCCATAAGGAAAAGGCGGGACTGATAGGAGAAAAACGAAGGCAGAAACAGTAAGGAGTGGGACACAGAATCGGGTCTTACAGGTGGAGAGAGATAACCTGCCCCAGAATTTACATACCTCAGTGTCCATATCTGGGTATCTCCGACCTTTGCTCTTGCCTAGACAGCGAGTCTTACCACTGCCAAGTCCCTGGCACCAGAATCCCTTACCTTCATCAAACCTGCTCAACAGGAAGAGGCCTTTAAGGGGCAGGTAGAAAAGGAATTCAAGCCCCAGAAATGTATACTACCTCTCCCAGCCGACAGGGACCCATGTCTCTCTTTGAGAGGGTAAATTCGTGTCTCTTCTAGACAGACATGGTCAACCTGCTTCCCCATTTTCCCCATGGTCCTCCTCTCCTAGGTCATGCTCTCCCACCTGAGGGTCCGTGTGTAGTTCAGAAAGGGTGTGATACCCAGGAACTTCTGGATGCTCTCCATTGAAGCAGATGGGTTGGTACGCAGCTCTTCCCCATCCATAATCAGCAACTAGGGATAGGGATGTGGTTACTGCTGTATTTCTTAGAAGCCTCTGGGCTGAAGGAAAGAGGAGGATAAGGGGGACCCCAGTGAGGGCTACTGGGGGACTGTACCTGTCCAGAGGGGTAGTAAGTCAGCCAGCGTTGCAGATGGGTAGAATAGTAGCCAGGGACAAGACAGCGGTTTTGCAAGGAACGAAGTGCTAGAGGGGCCTGAGAGGAGGCTGAAATCACTTGGTAGAAGGTATAGTTCAGAGCAGCTGGGTCTCCATGCGCTCGCTGGTGCTGAAAAACAGGGAAGGAAGAGAAGTGACTGGTGACTTGACAGAGCTATTGGCCCTACTCTTGGTCTGATAAACAGATAGCATAGACAGCCCTCCCCAAGGCACCAGTTTAATTTCCCTACCCTTATTCTTTTCTGTTTCTCTAGCAGTCACCACCTCCTTCCTTTATGCCCTAATGCGTCCCTAGCTTCAGGCTCACCTGGTACCAAGAATAGGCCCTGTCAGCAGGATTGGTGAGCACAGTGATGATCTTGGCTCGTGGTAGGAGGGCAGCACCCCGCCGTGGTACAACTTCTGAGTCAAAGTAGGTGGCACTTTTTTCAAATAGAAAGTCAGTGCTCGCATTGGAAGGAACAGGGAAGAAGTCCATGTACCTAGGAAGCAGCACAGAAAGGAGGCAAAATGAAGGGGCCAGAGGTCTGCGCAGTGGAAGATGAAAGAGGGTGCCTTGGAGGGAGGAAGTGTTTCTCTGAGCAGCATTCCACAGGGTCCCAGTCTCACCAGTCAATGCCCTTGTGGTAATTAGCGCCGCTGAAGAACTGAATTTCCTCAAAGGTGCTTGGGCTAGGGA
This sequence comes from Macrotus californicus, assembly GCA_007922815.1. Taxonomy (NCBI): domain Eukaryota; kingdom Metazoa; phylum Chordata; class Mammalia; order Chiroptera; family Phyllostomidae; genus Macrotus; species Macrotus californicus. The sequence goes on from VMDR010001083.1 coordinate 46,723, forward strand.
AGCTGCTGGTCACAGCTGGATGCAGGCTCAGGAAGAAGTGAATAGCTGTGGTCCCTACACAGGAAAGAAAGTCCAGCCATTGTGGGAGAGAAGCTAGCTCAACATGAGCTTGAAGGTGAGAAAATAACCACTCTGGGTAGTAAAATCCCCTTTGGCCAAACTGCAGCAAGAGAAGGAAATTCTGAGAGACCCCAGGAAAGGTTCAAGTAGTGGTTCTCAGCCTTGATTGCATCAGAATCACTTGTGGTTCTTTTATTTTTTTAAATTTTTATTTATTGGTTTGAGAGAGAGAGAGAAACACTGATTTGTTATTACACTTATTTTTTTCTTCCAGTTTATTCATTCTACTGTTGATGGGAATTTCGATGGTTTCCAGTTTGTGGCTATCAGGAATTGCTGCTCTTTTTAAAGATTTAGAGGGGAAGGGAATGAGAAAGAGAGGGAGAGAAACATCAATATGTGGTTGCCTCTATCGTGCGCCCCCCCCACTGGGGACCTGGCCCACAACCCAGGCATGTGCCCTGACTGGGAATCAAACCAGCAACCCTTTGGTTCGCAGGCCAGTGCTCAATCCAGAGCCACACCAGCCAGGGCTGTTGTTCCACTTATTGATGCACTCATTGTTTGATTCTTGTATGTGCCGACTGGGGATTGAGTCCACAACCTTAGGGTATATCAGGATGACACTCCAACAAACTGCTACCCAGTCAGGGCCATTTGTGGATCTTTTAAAACAAAAATCCCATAAATGATTCTGATATACAACCAGGATTAAGAATCACTGTCTCAAGAGACTGGATTAATGTGGGGTGGGTATGAGAAGGGAGTTCCTTAAACCAAGAACCCTTTAGGTTTAAGGCAGGGCAAGAGAAACTAGCTCATGATGATTCACCTGTCTTCTGGGGTCCCACAATGAGGAACTTGGGGAGCCGATCACAGGTTTTCTCCTTGGACCAGATATCTTTGTGCCTCTTGTCATCACAGGGATTCTGAAGGTGAAACCAAGAATCAGGTAAGGCCTACTCTTTCTTCAATGCACACCCTCATCATGTCTCTGGTCAGCCCGAGTTCCACCCATACCTGCCAAAGGGGGCTTCGCTCTTGAGGGAAGAGTTCAAAGTACTTTCGTGCAAGAGGGACAGGAGGAAGGGTCTGTAGGCGCAGCCGTGTCCAGCACTGGAGGAAGCGCACCAGGCTCTCAAAGGTGTACAGGCCCAGTCGATCATTTCCATAGTTGGACAGGTGGGTCATAAATATGCTGATCTGCAAGGAGATGCCTGCATGTCAGAGTTGGAGAGCCGACCCACCTCAGAATCAGGCTTGGTAAGCAAAGGTTCCAGCCTGCAAATACTTGGCTCTACAATCTTCTAGCCCTTCCCATTGTCATCTTACTGGATTAAGCAGCACTGTCAGGAAGAGCTCTCCACCTCGAATGCTCCGATCTAGTTCATGAGAGCCTCCAGGATACTCATTATAGAAGATTGTGTGAGTGAAGAGACCACACGTCTGCCGTGGCAGCACCTGGAGGGAAAAGAAGAAACAGGGATGAGATTTGAAAGGTAAAATGATGGTCCAGAGGCACAGGATTCCCTGGGTTTGTGGAGGGCTGTCTGATGTCACAGAAGAAAACTCTTGCTATGTGCATTATGACTTTTCACCCTCCTACCCCATTATGTGGATGAACTGGACTGGCAGTTGACAGAACCTAGATCAACACAGGTTGGAGGCTGTCAAAATGTGGGAGTTCAAGTTTGTATTGGGAGTCCCTTACCATAATGCCATTGTGAATGAAGCCACGGCGGTAGCGGGCAGGGCGGAGGTGGGGATACTCCTCAGTGCTGGTCACCTGGATGCCCCACACAGATTTCCAGGCTTCATAGAGCTGCGTGTGGACGGGGTACACGCCCGAATGGTGGGGAGCCACAGCATACCCCAGATCCGTGGGAATCCCATGCTCCTGGGAATGGCATAGACTCTCACCAGGACCTGGTGAGGTTTGGGGAATAGAGGGTAAAGGGTGGGGATGCCTCCACAGAAGGAAAAGTGGAAAGGGTACCCCATGAGGGGAAGGTTAAAAAGAAAGCATTACCTCTGGGGAAAAGTATGGGGAAGAGATCCAAGGGTCTCACCAAAGCAAACTGTTTGTTGAGCCTCATTTGGTCAGCCAGCACGGAGCGGTTGTGGAACAGGTGTGGCTGCATGTGGCTCCACATGTGCGGGAACCACCAGAACTCTTTGCGGTGCTTCAGCAGCATGTCGTCCCCTGCATCCTCCTCCTCTGTCCCTACGAGCACACACTGACCCCTGAACACAGCCAGTGAGCCCCTGCGTCCTCCTTTGTTCTGTAATGACACCACCCACCTTCCATCCCAGGGACATCTGCCCACCTATGACTGCCTATCTGCTTTCTCGCCATCTTACCCTCCAGCCACCAGTGCCAACCAGAATTCATACCCACTATTAGTTCCTCACAGCATCTTGTCTACCCAGGAAGATGGGACAGGGAAGAAACAGATCAAACTAAGTTGATATGCTGAAGGAGCAGGGGATAAGCTCACCAGTATGATAGAACTTGCCCGAGAAGCCCAAGTTGAAGGTGAAGTTGGGGACTAAGGTCCTGAGTTTGTTCTGGGTGGTCAACAGAGCCTGGGAAGAGTAGCAGGAACACAAGAAATCAGGAGATAGCAGACTGAGCAGGAGAAAAATGAGTAGTGTTCTTCCTACCTGGAAAGGGCAGAGTATACCTATGGCAAGCTCAGAATCAAGGAAGGGAGCCTCATAGGTTAGAGCTTGAAACAATTTCTAAGGAAAAAGACTGACCTCAACATCAGCCACCTTCATGCGGGTACCTTCCTTGCCCACAAAGATGTCGTCAATGTCTACCAAGATGTAGCGTTCAAGGTCCAGGCAAAGGCGCTTGCCAGTGAGGTACGCAACGGCATCAACAAAAATAAGTTTGTGGAGCCAGAAGGAAAGGCCATGGCCAAAGAGCACCCGCTGGATGCCATCATGAAGCCCCAGGTCCTGTATCACCGTGGGAAGCCGTGCCCGGCGAGGCACCGGTCCTGGCACAGGGGGCTCAGCTGACTGAAGGCTGGCAAGAAGCACTGGTTCATATGTGCTGTGATTGGATTGAAAAATGGTCCAGTCATCACCAGGCAATGGCCCAGGCTCTAGGCGGCTGGGGCGTGTGAGATGCAGTAGGGGGGCAGAAGGGTTCACTTGGTAGTCTCGGAGCCCCAGGTTTGAGTAAAGAAAAAGGGGAAAGCCCTTGAGCTGGGCACTCAGTAGGCTATGCTCATGGGCTCGGAAGAAGCCAATGATGCCCACACCATACTCCACACAGTAACGGTCTAGCAGTTCCCGACTCCAGGCATCCAGGTTGACATACTTGAGCAGGTTCTCATAAATGACCAAGACATAACGGCCACGGGTATGATCAGTCAGTGTGGGCATGTCCCCTCGGCCAGGTGCCAGCTCAGTGCTATAACGAAAACGACTAGACTCCAAGATGGCCACAATCTCCTGCCCCAGCTGTGAGTATGCACTCTCCACAAACACAAGGACCACAGGTTCGGTTCGAGCTGTCTCTGGAGGTCTGGGAGGCCGAGGTGGAACTGGGGGCTGTACAGGGCCAGGGCCAGCTGCCCCGCTACTGCTGCAGTCTCCCAAGGGTAAGGGCAAGGGTTCCTTGGCCTTGGGGCTGGTGGATACGTAGTAAGCCAGGAAGCCCATGGAGCCCAGACTGAAAGCGATTAGCAACAGTATGAGGCGATGCAGTTCCAGCTGCCGAGCTGGGCGTACCACCTTCCACAGCTTGAGCATGGCGGGGGAGGGGAGGCAGGAATGGGGACTACCTCAAGGGATGGGAGGTAGGAGTTCTATAGGCTAGGGCTCTCTTGGGAGGGTGGAAGGATAGGAAAATAGGGAAAAGGGATTCCCTCAGGGTCAATTCCCCAAAGAGGTTGAGACAAATTCCCTTAGAGTAGGGTAGGGGAGGTAGAGGGGACATCAGGGGGCAACTGGACAGAGTCCATTTTTGTCAGGTCACCATGGCCCCCTGGCCCATAGCTTCAGGATGCAAATCCAGTCAGGCTCCACCCTTGGTCCTGTTTGAGCTCCTCACATCAGAAGTCAGCAAAGTTCACAATCTCTGTCTTTCCTATCTGTAAGACAGGGAAAGTGATAGATTATTTCTCCCTCTGACACTGTGTCATTAATCCATTACCCTCTTCACCCCGTCCTCTTACCTTCTGCTCACAGGATGATTTGTTCTCCAAAAAAAGAAAGTTCCTGTTGAAGAACAACACAATCTGAGTCTCATACTTTAGCCTCAGAGGTTGCTCCTCTTCTCAGAACATTGTCTAAATTCCCCTCCCTGAGCTGAGCTCATGTTGGAAAAGTATATTCAAGGGCTGGAAAGAATAACTCTCCCATCAACAAGAAGCCAAACAGCCCAGGAAGCTGAAAATGAACCTGCTCTGAAAGGAGTTCCCAGCCCATGACCAAGCAGTTGGCCAGTTAGCAGGAGATCTGGTCTTGTGAGGAATGAACAGAAAGCCCCAGAAGTCTCATGCTCCAACGAAATATCAGATAAGAGGAATCTCATGAGCCTGTTAATCTTCTTCATCAATCAAACCCAACACCACAGGCTAACAGCATTAACAAAGTTACAGTCAGGTGGACACTATGGTGGGGGAATTCAAGAGGAAAGAGAAAAGGCGCTACCTAATCATTGTTAGCTTCCAAACCCAGACATTGGGGACTGTCTTCTCCATTGCTTGTGAAAAATTACTCATCCTCCGCCTTTCACTTCACCCGTGCCAGTGTCAGAAGAGATGATAAAAGTGTAGCCCCACAGTGGGTCATACCACTGGGACCTAACAAAAGCCAGAGAGCTGAGTCCAGAGTCTCTCTCTCCATCCATCCCAGTTCTCCTTCCTAACTTAGCCTAGGTGGTACTATACCCTCATCCATTAACAGCTCAGGAGAAGTCCTCAGCTAGCCTGGAGAGACATGAGGGATTGAGTCCTGTTATAAAAACAGAGAAAACTGAGTGGGGCTGGATGAGAGAAATTAAGTCATATTCAACCAATAAGAGAGAGAGAGAGAGAAGAGCAGGTCAATGTGATGGGGAGACAGTTTTAAGGATACCGAATTTTAGAGACTTTTTTCTTAAATAGATCAACTGCTTCTAGAAGCTTTATGGCAGCTTCCCCCACCTTAGCTACTCTTAGTAAGGCCAGTGTCTGGCAATTCCTCTCAACTCCCAGACATACACATCTCAGGGGTGATTAGGAGAGACAGGGTCTTTCAGGATTGAGAGGGATGATTTAAGAATAGTTCAGTTTTGGCCTGGGTAAAACTACTGGTAACTGACATGAAAAAGAGCACCAGGAGAGGATCTAAATGGTGATGGAAAGGGGTGAACCCTGAGAATTAGAGGAAACTCCTTGGAGAAAACACAGTAGTGAGAAGAAGTCACTGTGGGGAAGTGGACACTTGGGGCAAACTAAGTATAATAAGATAGTTAACATTTATTGAGAGTTTACTCTTTGCCAGACATTCTTCTAAGACCTTTCCATATATTTAATGGTCACACCAGCCCTAAGGAGATACTACTATTATCTCCATTTTACATGAGTAATTTGAGGGTCAGAGAAGCTCAGTAACTTGCCCAGGATCACACAGCTCTGCCAGTGGAGGAACTGGGATTCCAAGCCAGGCCTGTCAAGCTCCAGAGCCCGAGCTCTTAACCACTGCATTTTACCTTCATACCTAGAAGAAACAGCGATGTTTAGGGAAGGGACGCCGAGGGAGCACTGGGGTGATGCATATGGAAGTAGGAACACGGGGTGAGGGAGGTGCTGTACGTGTGAGCAGCAGTGGAAGGTTTTTGAGGAAGAAACCCAAAGGGTCATCCAGGCCTGGGCTGGAGGACAGCACTAGTGACAGAGCCTGGGGAAGGCGGGGGTGTGGGCCCCGCGCTGGAAGACAAGCAGAAGCTGTGGGAAGAAGGGGCACCGAGTGGCGACACGGGCATGGGGGCTGGCACATCGGGTCACAGACGGAGGGACCCTGCTGGGGGGCATTATGGGGTCACGGGTGGATATGAGGAGAGCTCCGGATGTGGAGCATTGAAGGGGAAGGGGAAGAGGCAAGGGGCGCGCACAGAAAAGTCCGGGCTAACGAGGCAGGACTGGGCTGGGAGAGCCCGAGGGGAAGAGGAGCCCCGCACGGAGGGGTAAGGCTGAGGCAGTGAAGGCACTATGAGGGAAGGGGCTCGGGAAGCGCAGGGCCGCGTCGAGGGGCCGCCCGGGACCACCCTGTGGGTGGTTATGGGGTAACAGAGGGAAAGTCTGTGAGGGGAGGAACTGCGGGCGACCGCCTGTGGGGTGGTATCCTCAAGGGTGGCTCACCCGGCGGACTGGGCGGCGTCCCCGCTGACCCCGGGCTCCGCCGCGTCCCGGGGCTGCCCGGCTTCCCTGCTTTCGGGGCCTCGGGCCGCGTCGCGGCGGCTCCGCCATCTCCGAGCGAAAGCTCCGCTGCAGCCGGGCCCAACCACCGCTCCCACCGCGGGGAGGCGGCGCGCTGCCGCTCGCGGTGTCCGCTAGGGTTCCCGCTGCCTCTGGGCCCGGCAGTCACGCAGCCGAGATGCCGGGCACCGGACAGTCCTCTACGACGAACAGCCGAGCCTCGGTCTCCGAGACGGCGGGCTCCCAGCCCCACCCGCAGAGGGGAACCCCCTCCTCCCTGCAGCTTGGCACAGTCTGCGGAGCGTCGGGCGCCTGGGCTCACCAGAAGGGGCGGGCCCAGGGTACGGGCTGGTCCACTCAGCCCTATGGAGGGGGGGGGGCCGGCCCGGCCCACTGATAGGTGGGGGGGGGGCGGGAAGGGGAGGCCCTTGGCGCAGGCCCGAGGGCGGGGCGAGACCCCTAACCCACCAAGGGCCTAAGTCCTTTCTCCCCACCCCAAACTCGTCTCCAGTCCGGTGAACTGCGTGGAGGCTGATGAGGTTAGGAAATTTCATCCCAAAATGGGCCCGAAGAGGGTGGGGGAAAGTACATGTCTCCATCTGAAGCCTTGTAACTCAGGCTGCTAAAATCTAAAATCTAAGCCTCCAGCCATAAGCCTCCAACAGCAGTAACAACAATGGACGGTTTAAAGGTTATTTTATTAAATATCTTCAGTTCAAGGTTTCATTGTAACAAAGCTATTAAGGGTCTACCAACATTCAGAACAAACACTAACTATTTTTAAATTATTTCTATGTCATCATGCAAAAATTCTGCATCAAATGCCTTCCATTTCCTGTTTAAAAGGTGTTGTTTTTTAAATAGTCTATTGACTATAGATGCTGACATTAGCCCCAGACGAGTAAGAATGCTAAGAAGTGGGGCTGGAGCAGCCATATGAAGCTATGGGTCTTAATGAACTCTAAGACCATTTGTCTTCAAGCCAGCAAAACCAAACCCCGTGGTGAAGGTGTCTGCGTGCTGGTACTGCAGGCTGCAGGGCAGGAAAGGGCCAGGGCCCAGGGACTGGGGCATGCATGAGGTGCTCGGAGGAGCCTGGCTAAATCCAAGCACCAGCACCTGTGAGTGAGTTTGCTCGCTTCTCAGCTGGCTCCAAGGTAAATCTATAGCTTTGCCTCCTGAAGGTAGTCCAGGCAGCTGGGGTCTACCCGCCTTTTCCCCCCAATAGTGCAAATATTTGCGCAGAGAAGTTTGCACAGTTGTTTTGTGGAAACCAAGGTCATGACCAATTTGCTCCTCCACTATCTTCTCTGCTATCTGCTTAGAGTATAGACCTTTCCCTCCCGGAATGGAACTCCTTGAGCACAGAGAGGGACAATGAATGTAGCAGGAGTCTTGGCTCTGGATACCTCTTTTGGGTACATGCAGGTGGTGGTGGTGGTGGGGGTGATGCCCATGCAGATTGTCCAGCAGGAAGTCTATGCTTCAGTTGGTCAGTAAAGAGACCTCTTAAAGAGGATATCTCTTCTTGCCAAAGCAGTTGGGTCAATCTCAAAAACAGGAAAAGAGATGGACGTGCAGCAAGGGAACAGTAAGAAGGGAGACAGCCATCAGGGCAGCCTGAGTGCGTAGACACAACCATCAGCTCAATCCTGCTGCCTCACCCCTCCCATCCCACAGGGGCACTTGGCAGAGGGCCCAGGCCCAGATGAGGGTCAGCACGGGACCACCACCATGAAAAGGCAAGACAAAGATGGTCCAAATCAGCACAGAAACAGAACCGCCAAGGCAGCAAAGGGAGCCCTGACCAGGGTCTGGCTCTCTCCTTGCTAAGTTATAAGAAAACAAACACGAAGCAAAGCGCAACCCCTCCCCCTTTCCCTCTGCAGGGATTGGGCCTTAATATCAGGGCCCACGTGCATTGTGCATCCTATAGAAATGGATGAGTAAGTGAGTACATGTCAGACTAACACGAGGCTTTTCATCGGCTTCGTAGCGGACACACTTCAGCACCAATTCTCTTCCCTCCTATGCTAAATGAAACAGTACAGCAACATCCGGGCCCTTAGTCCTGAGGCCACAGCTTCTCAGCTTCCTCCACAGAAGGCTGGGAGCTCTGCGTTTTCTCCCAAGTAGGTCTGATGGCCATGATGTTCTCATCAGCCTCATTCTAGGTGCCTATGTAAATTCTGAAGAAGTCCATTCCTAGACCTGGGGCAGGCAGGCCACCTCAGGGGCTGCAATCACATCACGGCCCCCAAAGTTTTGTCAGAGTTCTTGCCTGGTCTCCTAAGTCCATGGAAACCAGAGGCCAAGCTCACCTCTTCAGGGCTGGTGAGTGAGCCCCGCTGCTCATGCTGGGGTAGTCATCACACAAACTCCTGCCTTCTTGCCAGCCCAAGGGCTACTGGTGGTTTTAAAACGCATCATGGTATGGATTCCATTTTTTTTAAAACAATCTTTTTTTTTTTTTCCTTAAATGTAAAAAACACCTCAGTACAGCAGAGACAGACACGAAGGGCGGGCGGGAGGGCTGCATGCAGGGGCGTGCATTGGCTGCTGCCGCTTTGTAATTTAATTGTTTTAAACCTCAAACGAACAGGACTGCCGCTCGCTGTCACTCAGGCCCTCCAGAGCCACTGGCTGCAAAGGTTCGACCTCCAGCTGGGATCTTCTAATGCCCCTGTCAAACAGGACAGACATGGTAACAGAACAGAGGACAATAAACACACAGATGAGTTCCAGGGACTTAAATGCACTACACACATGGCCAACTCTGCCTGGGAAGGGGGAGGATGGGGGGGAAGCTAGTATTTAAGTATAACAATGCCTCACACTTGCTGAGCGCTTATTAAATGCTTTACTTATAAGTACCTTATTTAATTCCCAGAACAAATGAGACAGGCATCATTCTTTCCCTCTTTTTGACAGCTAAGAAAACCGAGGCTTAGGGAAAGGAAAAAACCCAATTTGGATTCCTGGAGCTAGACCCAAGTCTGATTTAAGAGCATAACTTGTTACCACCACAGCCTAGCCCTTGCCGTTTCTCTAGGGTGGCCCATCCCTCCTCCCCTAAAGCCAACTCTCAACTGACTCTTCCTCCTCTGACCCCACCTGTCCCAGCCCCTCTCCACGCCCCCACCAGGTGCACCTGTGGCTGAGCTCACTGCAGCGGTGCAGCAGGGGCCCCTGAGCAGTGATAGTGGACATTGAGCCACTTGCCATCCCGGCGGTGCCAGACCCGGGTCTCCTCCGACTGGCTGGTCCGAGGCCGGCCCTGCCCATCGATGTATTGGGTGAGGCGGATATAGGCGATGCAAGCTGCGTCCTCTCCGATCACATGGACGTGTGGGTTCAGGATGGTGGTATGAATGGGCTTGCTGTTCTTGGATAAGACTGCAGGGGGCAGGGCGGGTTGGGGTAGGTAGAAGGGCGTCAGGCCTGGGCACCGACATTTTCCTCCCAGCCTGCACTTCCAAGTCTCCCCCTCACTCCAGCAGCCATTCTGGGAGTCTCCAAGACCCCCCATACACCTTCCAGAGGCCAAGAAACTTCGTCACATTAGTCTCAGTATCCAAAAGGAAGGGAAAGTGGGGGAACAATGACAACAGCAGATAGTACTTTAATCAGACATTGTGCTGGGGGGTCTTACATGCATGAGCTGTATTCTTTGGTTGATATTATTTTCTTTGTTCTAAGACAAGGAGACAGGCTCAGGGAGGTTAAGTAATTTCCCCAAATCACACAACATTTGAGCTCAGGGCCATCTTGCTCAAGCTTATGATCTTTCTACTCTGCTAGGCTGATGTTTAGGTTTCGTAAGTGTTAGCTTGTCCCTAATTAGGGCTCTAGAGCAAAATCAACAACTTACAATATTCAAAATTGATCTGTGGTTAAAAAAAAAAGAAAGTCCAGAGTTAAAATAGAATCATCAAAGCACCAAGCTTAGGATATTCCTAGGGTTCCCAGGATCCTCTGGGGGAAAGTCAAAAGATTGCTATTATCAGCAAGCACTGTGAATTGTTACTCTTGTTGAGATTCACACCTTAGTTCAATTCAAATGGTAGATAGGGGCTACACAAAACCTTCCCTAGAGCTTCTGTAAAATTTGGAATTTCTTCTGGATAACAATTACTTAGATATCCTAGGGTTTACATTTGCAGCTGAGACATGGAGGAGATGTAGTTTAGTAGAGAAAACAGTGACAAAATAAAATTTAGGGCATAATGGGGAAAGCCCAGGATAAAGTAGAATGGGAAAAAAAGGGGGGGGTAGGAAGGGTCTTAGAGAGTGGAGAGAAAAAGGAGGTGAATATTTAGTTTCTTATCCTCTGGGACTTCCATGAACTGTCCAGTGTATACCCCTCAGTCCCCTCAGGAAGGGACTAGCCACAACTTCCCATCCCACAAGTCACCAACAGTGCCCTGTAACTTGCTTGCACATTCTTAATTTGGCTTTAATTTCCTCTGTTGTGACATCTGTAGACACAGAGCTTCATTATTATTTGCTGAGATCATCTCCACCTCATCTCACATGGTTTCCAATCATCTTGGAAAGAGATGAGGCTTAAAAAAAATACAGTGACCCTGAGTACGGCAACCAGCACTGCCACGAGGCAGCTGCAGAATGAAAGGGCAAGTGGGGGTCTGGGGTGGGGCCTTCAAAGGTGCCATTTAAGACCATTTTCAGAGCACAAGGAAGCAAGCACACAGACCCAAGTGTGGCAGGCAAGTCAAATACGGGGAAAACAGGCAACAGGGAGAAGGAGGGGGTGAGCCAGAACAGAGACAAAGGAGGTGGAGGGGCAGGCAGGAGTATATCAGCAGCACGAACCCACTCACGATTCTCAAAGTAAAACTTATGGAAATCCATTCCCTCCACGAGGTTACCGAGGGCTTCAGGCTCAAAGGAAGTAAGGCCTGGATCACAAATTTTCCTGCAGGTAAAAAAAAAAGTAGGGAATTACTTATCCTTTTTACTCATTAGTGGTGTCTGTCCTGCAGCAGGTCAGCTGTGGGCTAGGCCTGACAAGATGGCTAAGATCTTGAGGGTCTGCTGGCTGAGCCTCTTGGTCCTGTCCTTTCAGCCCACTGCCAGGACTCCTTGGGCAGGCTCAATCACAGGCTATCTACTTGGAAGGGCTCCCATTCTAGCGGCCCGTGTTGAACTCACACACTGTGCCCAGAGCCCAGCCTTCCCTTCCCCCAGGGTCCGAGTTGCTTTTGGGGAGGAGGGAAAAGCCTTGAGGAACTTGAGTCACAAGGAATTGGGTCTCTACTCACGTGTAGGCCTCAAAATCTCCATTGTTGATGGCCTCAATCAGCTGTTCTGTGATCTTAATGATCTCCTGTTTTCGCACTGTGGGGAAAAAATCCAGCAATTCACCTGTGCGGACCTGGGGAGCTCCAGAGTAATGGAGAGCCCACCCGGTCCTTCAAGAATCCCCTGTGATCTCTTTGACAAAGACATCCCTCTTTTCTGTCTTTAAGGTCCTTTGCAGGAAGAGTGAGCCCACCTTTCTCTCCATTCCTCCTCTGTTGTCTGTAGAACTAATGACCCCTCCTCCTGAAGCCCACACATTCATCACAGTTCTCTGGCCTTTGTCTCCCTCTCCATCAACAACCCGGGTGCAAAAACACTGTTGTTTTTAACAGCTGAGGAGCCTGGCATGTCATGAATACTCTGTCCAGAGTCTGGGTGTCCCATCTCCAGCAGGGTCAGCTTCTCTAAGAAGCATCTCCTGTTTCCATCACCTGCTTATGTCTCTTACCTGAAGGGGCTCAATCAGATCTCAATTACCACGCTCCCCACCCCTCAGCTGTCAGTGGTCCAGAACCTAGCCCTGGGCAAGGGCCAGCCTGAGAGCAGAATCTAGCCAGGGATGCAGGCTCCAAAAGGATGAACAGAGCCCTAGGGCGGATGTTTAATTCTCTTTGCCTTGCTCCTCTCCTCCACAGGGCTTTTCTGGGATAAAGTATCTTAGAACTAGAAACACTCCTTTTAAACGAAGCCTCTCACCAGAAAGACAGCTCCTTTTACCCTGGACAAGCCTTGGGAAAGCTCTAAATCTCATACCGGCTCTCATGCCAGGATGTGTCCCTCAGGAAAACCAAGGCAAGACACAAACTGATGGGCAGGCAGGGTTGGTGCCCTCAGAAGCCCCACCCATCCCAAGCCAAGGAACTGCTCGTGACATCCTGCACTCATGGACAGATCACTTACAGGGAGCGCCACCATTAGCAGAGGGTGCTGCCAGGGTAAGGGAGGGCTTGGACTGAGCTCAGGCTAACCCTGATCGGAACCCTGGGCTGGCCCAGGCCACAAGCCTTGCCTCACAGGAGTGAGAGGCTGCAAGACAAACGTGAGCATTAGGACAGCACAGCACAGCCCAGCCCAGCAGCACAGCTGGGAGAGGGCACGCAGCCAAAGGTACAGCCAGGAGGGGGCCCCACAGCCATCAGTACCTTCAGATGTGTAAGCAGCGGGTTGGGAAACCATTGAACTCTATCTGCTTTCTAGAGGTGCGAGCACACACACGCATGCACGCACACATGCACACACACCTCCAGCCCCTCCAAACCCATCTGCAGGGCCTGGCGGGCCCTATGGGTGAAGAGGATTGTGTTTAGAGACTCTAAAAACACAGACAGTAGGAGGACAAGAAGCAGACAAAGGCACACTCTACACAGACACAACTAAAAATATAAATATGAGCTACCATTAACCCAGCAAGGCATCGCATCAAGTCTTTCTACTACCTCGCTTACTTTTCATAACAGTGCTCTCAGGGAGGGGCCATTTCATTCCCACTTTATGGATTAGGAAACAAGCTCTGGGAGGTTTAATCTGCTTCACACGTTTGAAATTAGTGTAGCTGGGATTCAAATGTAGGTCTGTCTCACCCAAGCCCTGTGCTCTTAATGACAGCCTGAGCCTCAGGAAACTCCATTTCCCAATACAGTTTCTCAGCTACTGCAGTTTTCACCATCGCCCCGGCTCCCACCACCTCTGACCTGACTTCTGACTCGGCCTTTCTTCCTGGCTCGGTGCTGAGGTGAGGCCCAATGCACATCCCGTGCCTTTCTACTCCTTCCCACCACGTGAGGTTCTTCCACCCACTCTTTATGTCTTCGGGCCCTGGTTTCAGGGCCCCTGCCTGGTTAATGGCGCCTCCAATCAGCTCTCCCACCCAGCAGAGACCGAGCTCCCGAAGCTTACTAAAAGGGACAGCTGGGCTGGGCTGGGCTGCCAGCTCTAGGGGTAATCCCTGAGGGGCTTCAGGACAAGCCAGGGAACGGAAGCCAGATTGTGCCTCCCTCACACTTACTGGCTGAGGAGCAGAGAGAAGGCTGGGGCTGCATGCCTGCAGAGGGGGCTGTTCTGTCCCGGGAGCTCCGTCCTTCAGGCACCGAGCTGCCATTCCCAGTGCGGAGCGGGGCAGCTAGCCAGCCAGGGCAGGGCAGGGCAAGGCAGAGCAGCCAAAACAAACAGAACAAGGCAGGTGAGCGAGCAAGCCGACCAGGACCCGAGCCCGTGGCACTGCAGAGCCGGGGCAAGGCGAGGCCTCGGGCTGCTGTGGATACTGGACACATCCCACGCCGCCACCTCTGTAAGAGAGGCCTCCCAGCCAAGAACCCCAGGAAAGTGCACAGACCTGGGCTTGGGGCTTCCAGAGGAGCCTTCAAACAGCGTGTACAAGGGCTCTGCTCCCAGGGAAGATGTTCTAGGGGGCTAGGCTACAAGGTCAAGAGCCCAACAGTGAAGAAGCTGTGTACTCCGCCAGCACTGCCAGAATTGAACTGATTTGACCTTCATCCCAGCAGCCCCGAGCTACTGTTTTTTACTGCCTTAAACATTTATCCTTGCCTTTTTGGGAGTTCTCAAAGGTTTGGTGCCCCCTTATTAACCCTGGGCATGCTCTCTCGGCTCTGTCCTGCAACATTCCTCCTGAAAGCCGGGCCTAAAGTCCCTTTCTGAAGGCAAGGGGAACAATTCAAGGAGGCCAAACCAAAGAGCAGGACAGAGATTCCCAGTGGTCTGGCCTACCATGCCCTCCCTCATCACCTGGCACCTTGGCCAGGCGCAAACTTAGGCTGGTGGTGCTTACAGCATCACCAGGATATAGCGAAACGTGGTTCTGACTCCATGACTCACGCCAGGGCTTTATGACGGGAGTGATTAACTCACCCCAATGTGCCTAGGCCTGTTCCAGTTTTAAAACAGAAAGTTTCACATCTTGGGAATCACCTCAGTCCTGGAGAAACTGAGACAACTGGTCACCCTACTAATGACTCACATTTGTGGGCTACTTCTGCAGGGACTCAAGGTGTCCCTGTTCTGGGATGTCACATCATTATCGGCAACAGGAACAGTTCTCTGAGCCCTGGCCCTGGGCAGGCTCAGAACAGCTCTGGTTTAGCTATACCAGACTTGGGGACAAAGAAGAGACGCCTCTTGCCTAGCCCAGCCACAACTGACAGGGGCCTCCTGTCTTGGCCCACGGAAAGTAGCTTTATGCCAGGCCCTCCTGTGGGTAGAAGGAGCCACTGATCTCAGTCCTGGGGGCAGGTAAGGCAGGTGCTCCACTGAAGCCAAGATACCTGGGACACTGCTGGCGTCCTTCCCCCAGCAAGGGGCCAGCACCTACCTTTGAGGTCCTCATCTTCTGTGGTGGTGTTGCAGCTCTCTGTGGAGCCCTGTAGGCCAAAACAAAACAAAACAAAACAAAACAAAAAACCCCCATGTGTTAAAGTACTCAAGCCCTTGGAAAACCAGAGGAACTAAGCAGAACAAAAGCAGAGTACGTGCTCCTACAGGGTATACAAGGAGGAATCACAGGAGTTCTAGTTCTACTCTTTCAAAACTCCGGATTCCCAAACTCCCTCCCTAGTCTTCCCCAACTCAGGAAGTACAGGGCACTATCTCTGCCATTATTCGGGTTAAGATCTACAGTCATCTCCTAGATTTGATTTTAGGTTGATTCTTTTCTTCTCTTTCCCTCGTATATCAACTATGCAATCTAAAACCAAGTGTATCAGTCCTACCTCCAAAATAAACCCCATCTTACCTCTGCTCTTCAAATGTACAGCTACAACCTGAGTCCCAACATCTGTCACCTGAACTACTACAATCACTTCCTGGTCTCCCTGCTTCTACCCTTGCCTCCTCCCTGAAATTCTTGCCTATGACATGGCCAGAGTGGTTTTTCAAAGAGTCCATCAGACTATATTACACCTCTGCTGAGAACCCCCAACAGCTTCTTGTTGCTGCTGGAATAAAATGCAAACTCCTTTAAAGTCCTACCCAGCATGCCCTGCCTGCTTCTCCGACATCACCACCCTCCTGCCACCCCGGTCCCCAACTCCTTGCTCTTCTTGCTCCTAGCTCTGCCTGGTTCCTTCTATGTCTTCATTCCATATACATGGCCAGCCCCTGCACTTGCAGTTCCCTCTGTCAAGGGCACTTTGCCCCAGAGTTTGCCTGGCCATCTTGTTCCCATCATGTGGTTCAAATGCCACCTCCTGAGGGAGGATCTTTCCTGACCGCGTAATTAAACGCCCTGTTCACTCTCTTCCTTTACTATGTGCCATTTTCTCCACAGCACTTCTCACAACTGGATTTTATCTTATGTATTTGTTTTTTGGTTTATTATCTGCCTCCCCCACACCTGTGGAGAGGGATTTTTGTCTTGTCACTTCTGTAAACCAGAGCCATGGATGGTTTGGGGCTCAATAAACATTTGCTACTGGTAATAAAAAGGAGACAAGTTTACTGAGGGCATAAAGGGTGAGGCCAAGGAGGATGCTCTAGGGTCTGCTTATATTCTTGCTCTGCTTTTCTAGCTAACACTTATTCTGATTTCAACTTCACAAGTCATGGAGGAAACTTCCATTACATTATCTGCAATTTACAGGGAAGGTAACTGAGGCGTAGAGCAACAGACTGGTTTGTCCAGTGGCCCAGGTCCCGGATTCAAACCCAGGCCTGTCTGACTGGAGAGCCTACGCTCAGAATCACCAAGAATGGAGTGACAAACAGCCTAGCTTCTGCAAACACCTTGGCCTTGACGTACAGCCCATAGGCTGTCATCTGCAGCGCCCTCAGACCCTGTGGCCCAGCCCACTGGCTTCTTGCTGACACAGAAAGCAGGAGACAGGCTCAGGATCCACTCACCTTGATCCCATCTGTAGCGTTATGCACCACGGTGGTTTGTGGCTCCTGGGAGAGAAGATGAAAATTACCCTCCTGACTTCGGGGATAGACTTACTGCTCTTCCCCGAGGGACCCTACCCCTACCCCTACCCCAGTACCCTCAGAGACCTCTATGATGACCACTGAGGAAGCCTGCCCACCAGCCATTCTCACAAGACAAAATGTCCTGATTTAACTGGGTCCTAAGTAGCTGGGAAGCCCCAGATTTAGAGGACAGCACTGGCTGGTAAGAAAGAGAGGCCCGGCACTTAATGGAAGCAGGTACCAGGGAAGCTGTCCTCAATTACTGCTAGTTCTGAGTTTTCTTTCCCCATGGGACAAGGACGCTGGAGGAACTATGGGGCTAAGGGCACAGGCTGGACCCTGCCAACACTGCTCATCAAGGCGTGTGAAGGAAGCAGGGCAATGGACTAAAGTTTCCCAGAAAGACCCAGGGTGCCCCCTCAGCAAGCTGAGCCCAGAGAATTGCCTGCTTCACCCACCTTCTGCCTTCCCCAGAGTTCTTGAACATCACCATGTCAGGCAGCATGAGGGTCCGCAGGAAACCCAAGGAGTAGCAAGCACAATTCTCCTGCCCTCTCTCCTAGTTATCCCCCTGCTAGCTCCAGTTAGCCATCACGGGCAGAGGGAGCTCTGAGAGCACACAGTGCTCCTAGGACAAGCCCAGAGCAAACTCAGACAGCATGGGCAGCACAGGGCTCTCCAGAAACCCAGAGATCAGCACCATCCACAGGTGGGGAAGCCCAGCCCCCTTTCCTGTTCATGGCCTTGCAAAGGAGAGGCTGAGGCAGATTTTATAGGGAGGTCTCCAAGAACTGATGTACAGGTCCCAAGAAAGCTCCTACTCTCTTCTTTTATAAGCAACTCACCTTCCCGGCCCCCACAGCAGACCCACTGGGGGCCCAGCCTGGGCTGGGAGGTTTAGCTAACAGCCCTGATCACTTTTCCCCCACAATAGCAAAAGGAGCAGGGGCAGCAGTTCTGCCATGCAGGAAAGAGCATGGTCAATGGGACAATGAAAGGGTAAGGGACCTCTGGGGCAGTACACAAAGCAGCCTGCTCTAAGAGATCAAGAAAGGAAAAGGGCCAAAGAGGCCCTAGGAGGGAGGGCAAGAAGAAGAAGCAGGAAAGAGCGGGAGGCAGCCAGGGGCAGGGGCGGAGAAGCTGTAGTCAGGAGGTACCATGGCCGTCTGCAAGGGCGCGGGCTCTTGGGCTGGGCTTACGAGACTGTTTTTGTTGTTGCTCTGTGGCTGAGACAAGAAAACAGATGGTTTAGTTCCTCTAGAGTCACCAAAGCCCCTCAGGTCCAACTCCCAGACCTCCCTTGCCCCCTGGCCTGGCCTAGAGGAGCTGGGGCTGAGGTGACCTCGTAACTCTGTGAATAGGAGCAACGGTTAGAGAGATGATTGAGAGAGGGGAGTATTTGGAGGGGTCCAGAGACCTGGCTCTGGAAGCATCCTCAAGGTGGGACCAGCCCAAGGATTTGTTTTAAAGCATCTCTCCAGAAATCTCTGCTTACGTCAGATGCCATGTCACTGCACAACCATACTTCACCCAGAGAAATTCAGGATCTTCTCATTTCACAAGGGGAAAAGGAAGGTGATTTATAAGAGAAGAACAAAATTCAGAAACTCTGGGTCTCCTATCTGTGAGCAGTCTCCTACTGCCCTTCGAACCTGCCCCTAGCATTTCCTTCCCTTAAAACACCAGCTTAAAGCTTGATCTGAAAAGAAGAGGAACAAGAAGAGAAAGAAAACCTGGCCTGGGAGATGGTGTCCAGAGAGGAAAGGGGTGGAATTTGGCTTTGGTTATAAAACGCATCTCCTGGCGCCAGGGAGCAGAGACGGGACCATGCTGTTGGCCCTCCTGCCTGATAATTCTTGGATTTGGTCAGCTGGCAGCAAGGGCAGAGCTCCAAGGAGGGGCAGGTGAACCAGGTGGGGCTGTGGCTGCAGTCCCAGAACCTAGCCCCCAGGGAAGAGTAGGCTGACGTTCAGGACAACACTGCAACAGCAGAGAACACCAGAATGCCTCCTTGTCTTTCAAAGTGTTACACCGAGTCACACAGCAAGAGAGGTTGGGGGAAGATGGCAAGGAAGGAAGGAGGCCGATCTCCGGGGCAGGGAGTTGTACCGATGCTCCCTGCCTTGTACAATCCCCTAACCAATGGGCTCAGTCTCACTGGGAGTCCCAGTGGGGCTCGTGGACACTGAGAAGCAGCCTGATGCCTACGAGTTCTTCAATAGGCACACAAACGTGTGGCTGCCGACTGCACAGGGCACACCTGAGGACACACACGCAGGAAGATATCCAGACTGTTTTTTCCTTCTAGTCTGCAGGCCTCTTTTACAGCCCCTTGGACTACACCCGAAGCCATCCACCCTTAGCTTGCTGAGGCATCCCCAAACCTGGGCCTAGGCATGGAACTGCAAACGAGGAACCGAGCGCTGTAAGACTCCCCTAAACCTGTGGGCTGGAGAAGAGGGGTTCCAGCAGGAGTCAGGGCATGCATCTAGACTCACGTGAGCGCTGCTCTCTTCCATTCCCACCAGGAAGGAGCAGTGCCCTCCCAGCTCAGCGCTGACACTGACTGCCTGTGTGGGGCTGACCACATCAGGCTGTCTTGCCCACCAAGCCCAGCTGAGACAAGGACCCTGACATGGTGCAAGGACTCCACAGTATCTGTAAAACCTGTCTTATCTGTAGAGGGCTGGGATGTCACCCAGGTTTTCCCACCTCTGGCTTTAATGGATGGTTTCATAATGATTCAGGCTGCTCTGTTCCTCTTGGTGCCCTGTGTCCCATGAGAAAGAAGACGTGTTCCCTGCTGTCTTTCAGCTGTTCCCCGAGGGCTGAGTGAGGAGGATAAACACTGGGCACCGCTAATGGGCACTTGTACAGGGAAAAAGGCCAGGAAAGCAAGGTCCAGAGCCATGAGCCTCCAACCAGCTCCTCTGCCCACCACACAGATGCCCATTGGCTGCCAGTCTGTAGAAAGTGGCTGTTTGTGCCTGGGGAGCAGGGCCTCTCCTCCTGAGCAACCGTGAGTGAGGGTCTCTCCCTGTGCTTGTCACCTGGCCCCGAGTTCCTGCCAGCTTCACTTCCTGCCCTGGGCTGCTCGAGAGGCCCAAGCTCTGCAGCAGGGGTGCCATACCACACATTCCAATGCCCACTTTTCAGGCCATCGGGGGACCTTGGGCAATGGCCCCGCCTGGCAGGACAGCCACACCTGCCCACACAGCACAGACATGCAGCGAGGATGAGTGAGGCACACGCACATGGCGGAATGGGTGTGCGTGGCTGGCAGGCGGGCACAGGCAGCATGGAATGGGCGGATGGGTGGGCAGGCAAGGCTCACCATCAGGTGCACGCTGGAACTCGACTTCCTTTTCTGGACACACCATAGCAAAAGGGAAAGAGAACGGGAAAGGAGGTAAGAAGAGAAGCACAGAGACGCTGCAGGTTAGTGCACCAGCGTAGGCTCTGCTTCAGGAGAAAAGAGCGGACAGAGACCTGAAGTCCAGCACCCTGAGGGTTAAAACAGCACCTAGACCACCAGACACACAAGGGCCTCCAGACGCTGGGAGAACACAGATTTAGTATATTCTGACATGTCTCAGCCTCACTCAGAGAAAGCTTCTTGAGGACGTTAAGTTACAAGCCTGTGAGGGTAAGTAACATTTGCAATAAATTTACAAGTTTGGGCCATATAAAGCTACTTCACCTATAGCGTTAATTATTCTCATTGCGAAGTCTGCCTGAAAATCAGGCAAGCAGCTACCACGCAGATTAGTAAAACATACTACAGGCCATTCTCAGATTGGTAACATTTGACTTCTGAATCTCAGCTTTTTTTGCTGTCCCCCTAAACTGCTTTTTGGGTAGAGATGTTGAGCTTTTGAAAATCACCTGACAAACAAATTCTGGCATCCCTTTCTTTACCAGTGTGGCCGCCCTCATTTATAAGATTTCAACGTTTTATTGCATTTTGCAATTAGTGGGAAATGGAAAAATAGCAGTGCTGGCGATTAAAGTACAGCGATCACAAAGACACAGAGATCTCAGCCATGGGGGTGCTGGGGGTAGGGCTTTCTCAGCTTTAACCAGATGCTCATGGGCTTTATGTTCAGGTGTAAAGAAGAGCATAAAAATAAAGACCACATGGAACACTGAAGGGACATCTCAGAAGACCGTGTCTGAAAGGTGAAAGGTAATTAAGAATTTTATAATTAGCTTGCTGGGAGACAGGAGTCCCCTTGGACCATGCCTGTCTGCTCTGTGACTATTGCATATTCACTTAACAACATCCAAAAAGTACTTATGAAGGGCTGTTCCAGGCACAGTTAACATGTCAGATAAATGTTCCTGCCTTCAAGAGGCTGCCACTCTATTTTATTGTCAAGTTATCTTTAACCGAAACATTTTCCTCTGTAGTTCCTAGCCAGCCCGGCATCCCCCTGCACCACTGCTGACTGTCATCTGTGATGTCACGAGGGTGGCGGCCACCAACACTGCAGCCCACAGTCTGGGCCGTCCCCAGGATCTCTTTAATGGTTCCAGAGAGTTCTCCAGCTAAGGACCGGTGCTGCACGAGTCGAGCAGTGTTAGCAATCTCATCAGAAGTGACAGTTCCACTGGGCTTACTGTTTTTTTGCTTCTTTCTGTCTTGTGGTGGGTGGTTCTTTGAGGGCTTTGATGTCAGGGCAGAGGCGGAAGGCACAGCCACCATCTGGGCCTGTCTGTCCTGAACAGTCAGTTTCACTGTCATCCTCAGACCCTTCCAGTCATTGATACATCTCTTTGGCGATGCCATCACCAACATTTTTTGGAGAGAGACTCAAGGGGCCAATCTTGGGGGCCAGGGCAGACATGGCATTGCCTTCCCCACCAGTGCACCTCAGGTGTACGACTTTGATCTCACTGGGGGCGAACTTCGGAGGCATGGTGGAGGGGCTGGTGTCGGATGAACCCGGATTCGGGACGAACCGGAGAAAGTTGCACCTAAGCCTCCTCCAAGCCCAAAGCTGTAAGACCATAAAACCCTTCAACTACACTGGATATCATGACACTCTATTCTGGAAGACATTTTTTGGAATATTATATTCAAAAAAAGAGGGGGACTACAAATATTTAAGAGAATGGACCACAATTTAGAATTGGATCTAAATTTTTTTTAAAAAGCCTAAATATAATTAGGACTCTTTCGCATTAGCCTTTTATATATGCCCAAGTACTGGTATATGAGATTTTACTTTCAAAATCACGCCTCAAAAAGAAGGCATTGCCTTACATTCACACTCATCCCTTCCCTTTATCCAACTAAAATGTTAACACTTTGAAGGAAGGTGGTCCACATCTGATTTATCTTTGCAATCTCTGTGGTGCCTAGCAGAATGCCTTAGAGTTAGCATTTGATCAACAAACTGAGTAGACCTGGCTTTGCTGACTGGTGTGCCCCCAGGCAAAAGCAGAGCACAGGTTTCTAACTTGCCCAGAATCGGATCAGTGAAACTCTGCAGGGGCACAAGCTAGGCCCAGTCTTGGTTCTCCTGATTTTCAGGGTCTTGTCGTCAAAGGTGAGAGCAGGCTACTTTTACCTGGACCTCGCCTCAGGGAGAGCACATTCAGTTGTCTGCTTTACTTAATGGAGGACTAAGTTCCCAAGTTCCTCCTAGTTGGCTGTCTTTTTCCTCAACAGTCCTGCCTGAAAACCTGAGATAATTCTTTTCTACTCAAGGGTTAGTTTCTACTAGGTGAGGAGGCTTCTTTCAATTTCTCTCTCTAGCCTTTCAGGGCTTTGCCCTCAGCCACGCACAGCGGTGCTGCTTCTCGACCTGGGCACTGCGGCACTGTTTAAATACCACATCATTTCTAAAGAGCCATATCTCACTTTTATTTAAAAATTAAATACTTATCTAAAATGTTAAACCAGGAAAGGGTTCAAGCCTCCTTTCCATACTTAAACCCTTCAAGTCCTGTCCTAACAAGTGGCTCTTACTCTTCCATAGACCCTGGGTCACTGACACCCGCATTCAAAGAAACCTAACTAGAACTTGAAGTCTCTAAGTTCAAGACCACAAAGTAGACTCGCTGCTCAAATCAATGCTAACACTTGAGCATCTTGTGAAAGCTTCTGGACCGTGAGAGAGAAACCACTCTATGGACCTGAGGCAGCTGGAACTGGGGAAGGAGGAAGGTGGGGTAGAAAAGAGAGATCCGAGATGCTGACAGCTCAGGATGTGAGCAACTTCGTGGGCCTCCCTCATAACTTAGGTTCTATCACCTCAACTTTCAGGAGGGCCCAGAAAAGCTGAACCCCCCCCCCCATCTTGCTTTTGTCCAACCACGTCATTAAATGTCATGTGCTTATTATTCCTGATTATAGAAGTACTGCAGCCACATTACAATCAATTTGGAAAACGGAAAAGGCGCGGGGAGGGGGGGGGACCAAAAATCCATAATCCTATCACTCTTGACAGTCTTTTTTCTTATACAATTTAAAAATGTCATGCCTTGGCTGGTGTGGCTCAGTGGATTGAGCACCGGCCTGCGAACCAAAGAGTTACCGGATCAATTCCCAGTCAGGGCACGTGCCTGGGTTGTGGGCCAAGTCCCTGGTAGGGGGCATGTGAGAGGCAACCACACATTGATGTTTCTTTCCCTCTCTTTCTCTCTCCCTTCCTCTCTCTCTAAAAATAAGTAAATAAAATCTTTAAAAATAAAAAATAAAAAAATATCACTGTAAACTATATACAAATTTATACTTTACTTTTTTTGGCTTTTTAAAAAAGATTTTATTTAATTTTAGAGAGAGGAGAAGGGAAGGAGAGAGAGAGAAACATCAATGTGTGGTTGCCTCTCAAGCACCTCCCACTGAGGACCTGGCCCACAACCAAGGCATGTGCCCTGAGTGGGAACCAAACTAGCAACTCTTTGGTTCACAGGCCAGCACTCAATCCACTGAGCTACACCAGCCAGGGCTATGCTTTACTTTTGAAATATATTTTATTGATTGATTTTTAGAGAGAGAGAGGAAGCAGAGGAGGGAGGGGGAAAGGGGGGAGAGAGAGAGAGAGAAGCATTTATTTGTTGTTCCACTTATTTATGCATTCATTCATTGCTCCTTGTATGTGACCTGACAGGGGACTGAACCCACAACCTTGGTGTATTGGGATAATGCTCCAACCAACTGAGCACCTGGCCACTGCTTTACTTTTAAAATAAATAGTATTTTGACTTTTACTCTAATTATCAAAGTAATACACTAAGTGAAAAATGTATAAAAGTTTCCCAAATTCCCATTGCCCAGTAAAGTTATTATTAACACTTTAGTGGGTTTCCTTCCAGTTCATTTATCTACATATTATATACTGAACATAATCTACAAACATACTGTTTTTTAAAACAAAATTTAGCCCTGGCTGGTGTGGCTCAGTGGATTGAGCGCCAGCCTACGGACCAAAGGGTCGCCAGTTGGATTCCCAGTCAGGGCACAAGCCTGGGTTGCAGGCCAGGTCCCCAGTAGGGGGCGCGCAGGAGGCAACCACACATGGATGTTTCTCTCCCTTTCTTTCTCCCTCCCTTCCCTTCTCTAAAAATAAATAAAATAAAATCTTTAAAAAAAATGTATACAGTAGAGTATGTACTGCTTTATATCCATTTAATATAAAGATTTCTGTCATGATATGGTCATGACAAATAATAACTTTGTAATGGCCTATTAAGGATTTCCCATTATTGTTTAGTCATTATCTAACTGGCTTTTGAGATCATCTCCAACCTTTTCACAGTTATAAATAATGTCATGTTGAACATCTTTCTGCTCTCAGTGTTTCCATATTTTGAGTTATTTCTTTAGGATAAATTCCCAGAAGTAGAATTAAAGGGCAAAAAAGGTAGGAACATTTTTATGGTTTTTAACACACAGGTTGTTTTACTAAAGGTCATTCCGACTTATCATTAATTTAAGAGTCAAAAACGGCAGTTTGTTTCAACTTGCATTTCTCTGACGCTAGTGAGGCCAAATGCTCACATTTGTGAACCAGCTCTACGTTCTCTTCCTCAGGCTCTCAGTGCACCTTTGAGCTGGGTGTGGGGGGGATTCCTGTTTATCAGAGAAAGCTCTTTGGTGTGAAAATAATATTAACTCCTCCAACCACCCTGCTGTGATAATTTTCCCCAAACTGTCTGTTGTTGGCCTTTTAATTTTGGTTGGTCATAGTCTTCGTAAACACCTGCATCTTAGCCTCTGGTCCCACCACTATTTTCCAAGTCTTTTCTCAAGAATAAAACTCACTTACTGAGCACATCAGATCAGACACTGGGCTGGGTTCCCCACATGTTTTCATTGAAAGCAACTTAATGATTCTGTTCACCTAGCCCTCCATCCTTCTGTTCTGGAAGGTCCAGCGCTGTTGCACACCTCTGTTCTTCCCCCACCTCTTTGTTCTTTCTGCATTTCCTTTGTTGATTCCTCTTCTTTTCCAGCTCCTTAATCTCAACAGATAAACTCAAAATTTTGCCTTTATCAAACCCTGAATCCTTCATGTGCTTTGGATTCATAAGGCAAAGGGGAGTATTATTAAAATTCAGATTCTACCTCCAAACTAGGGCTTCCTGAATCTGAATTCTAGGTGAGACCTGGAATCTGTGTATTTGTAATTAGCTCCTTAGGGCTAACCGTACATGGCTGCACCTGACAGTCATCCTTGGGGCCAGCATCTAGAAAGTTCTGCTAGAAACATGTTCCTTAAAGGTTCCTTTATTCACCCTCTTGCCACCATCCCAGCTGTCACTGCTTTATTCCAGGTCCTACTTTGTGCGACCACTCTTTGCTTCAACCATACAGAAGGTACTAACATTCCCAGAATCACCACGCTGGTCAGACTTGTATTATCTTCACATGTGCATTCCCTTTGTCTGGAATATTCTTTCTCCTCCTCTTTCCTCCTGAAGCTGGCAACATCCAACTAACCCTTCAAACTCAGCTCACAGGCCACCTTCTTCAGGAAAATTTCCTGTTCTGACTCCTATGCGTGTCTCTCTGCACCCCTAGCACCTGCCCTACGCTCACCTCCTCATCGGCCTTACCAGCGCACACTGGAATTGGTGGCTTCCCTGTCTCTCTCCCTCTGTGAACACTTAAAGGGTGGACTATGTCACTGCCTTCCCATCTCCCGAGGCACAGAATTGGCTGAGTAAGTGGACTCCTGTGATTCACTTGTGCAAGTCCCCATTTGCCCCTCCAGTCTTGACCTCCTCCCTGGGTTACGCCAGGTATTTCCCAGCATCTTTAACCGTTCTGAGTCCCAAGCAGCGCGGTTGCGCTGCTGACAATACCCCCTGGGACTCAAATGGTTAAAAGACCTCTCCATCCAGATCTCCACCTGTCTCTCAGTCACAGTTTGGTCAAACAAAACTCTTCCCTCCAAGCTGGGCATTCCTTCACAACCACTCCCAGTTCTAGCAGAGGCACCACCAGTTCTTTCGGCATTCAAGAACTCTGATGTTATCACGGATGGATCCTTTCAAAACCCTCCTTCCCGTGACACACCTCTAATCAGAGCCTAGCATTCATGGGTGCAGCTAGACTGTTCTGATTGGCTGGCGCTCATGCTCTTGTGGTGGGTATTTTGAATATTAATGCTTTCTATTTATAATCACCTTTTCCTCACCCTGCACTCAGACTATAACAAGTCCTAACTGATACCACCACGTCCAGTTTCTATACTCTTCTCTTTGCCCTTTCAAAAACGTCACTCTTACTGTAGCTTCCCTGCTCAGTGGCCTTTAGCGTCTCCCGTGGTCTAGCCTACAAACCTCCCATTCCTCTGCCCAACCAGACCAGTGCAGCTGCATTTTTGACATCCCTCTACCACACACCCCATGCTCCAGTTGGGCAGAGAACGTCAATATGGATAACAGAACCATAAAAATACTTTCTGTTGTGCTTACATTATAGAATACATTCTCATTTTCAAGAAAACACATGTGTCCAATGTGAAAAACAAGAGGTATGTTTCCCTATCCTGTCCTCACCTCCAATCCCATTCCCTAGAGGCAACTACTGACTTGGTCCCAATCTTCCTACATCCTTAAGCTTTGTCTAATAAGCTTTTTCCCAGAAGCTTCTTGAACCAAATCATCTGACGTAGGGTCCAGTACCATATGCCATTCAGTGCTCAGCTGATTCCAGGTGTGTCCATTTTTCTCTTTAATTAACTTGTGTAACCTCCTAAAGCTAGATGAAAGCATCACCTCTTCCTAAAGCATCGTCTCCTATAACTGTTGTGTGCCCCCTTGAGTGCAGCACTGAGCCAGAAGGGCACTCATTGAATACTTTGTAAAGGTTGAATGACTGTAGGTTCTTCCCAAATAGAAATAAGCAAAATCTCTCTTCAACTAAACCTATCACTTTTCCTATCTTGGCTCCACTCATCTAAGCTCACGGCCCTGTAACTTGGAGGGGTGGGGGGTGCTGGTCAATCCCAGCTCCATGTCAACAAGTGTGTGCAGAGCCCAAGCTCCCCTCCTTGGAGCAGAAGTACACAGAAGCAGGTATGCAAAGAATGAGAAAGAGAGAGGAAGGGGTGGGGAGAAGGAATTGGGCCACGCGTGTATATCTCAGCTGGGGACATAAGATCCTAGGAAAAGATCTAATTTAAACTTTTGCTGGAATTTAAAGGTTTGGGTAATTTTGCAGTTTGAAATTCTTCACCATGGCATAAATTGGTAGGCTTCAATAGCACAAACACCTATCCAAGGCCCTCGTCCCAGGATGCTTCCTGTCCCCAGAGCATCTACAGAACACCCTGGGTCCTGTGAGGACCCCCAGCTACCCTCCCGTCTTGGTCAGGCAATCACTCACACTAGGGCTTCCTGCTGGTCCCTGTAGGCTCCTGTTCCCTCCTCTTTCCCTGATCCCACAAAATTCCCTTACCAAATGGGAACGGGCTGTGATGCACCATGTCCCTCATCTGTTTCTGAGGGGCCTACGCCTCAAGAAAGTTTAAGACACTTTCACTTAGTGGTACCTGAGCTGGGTTCTGGAAGTGCTGGTAGATAAGGAAAGACCAAAAGAATAACGAGTCAACCAGACAAACTTTCCTTTCATTTGATAAAAACGGTTTGTACTTTAAGAAGAAAAAACAAATTAACCCAATGACTAAAAAACCCAGAGAGTCAGCCCTGGGAATGAGGCACCTGTTGAAGTAAAGCTCAGGATTTAGCTCCGGTAAACTGTAATTTGGATCAGTTCCCCTGAGTATTCCCAATCGGCTAGGGTCAGGAGAAACACGTCTCCCTTCTGCCCTCTCAGGCCAGTGGAACCTGCTGTTCTGAACACAAAGGTTTCTGGTTTAAAGCAGAAAAGCAAGGACAGGAAGGTTCCCAGAGAAGGGGAGAACAAGGTGCCAAGAAGCCCCATAAGTGACTATAGGAGAGGAGCCAGTCTTGGGCCAAAAGGGTGGAGACACCTACCTTGACGCCGCCATCTGACTTCTTATTCAATAGGCTTTTGGCAGCTGTGAAAACAAAGAGGAAAATCAAGTCTCTAGCATTGTACCCTTTCTTCAACCTGACGTCTGGCAGCTGGATCCACAAGAGATTGCTGTGTCTGAAAAGGGGCCGAGGAGTCTCCTGAGACCCCTGAAAGCAATGCCCTGCCTGGTAGCCCCAAAGCATGAAGGACATCTCAAGCAGCATCAGACCCTCAGGGTAGCACCCAAGGATCTCCTCTGCCATGGAAGAGGGCTCAGGAGAAACAGGGACACACTATGCTTAGGAGAAGAAACCACATTCAGTACTGGAGCTGCCTGAGCCATTGGGAGCTCTGCTCTCGACAGCTTCCACCCAGGCCTAGAAGCAGAGTGCCAAGGTGAAAGGTGAGGGCTCTGTCCCTAGATGCCATGGAGATTCTCAGGATGGACAAGCTGGAAGGATGCAAGACATCTCCTGAGTGTTCTCAAGAAACAAGAGTGTCACAGTTCACGAAAAGAGACCATACGTGAGGACAGACAGACACAGACACAGAGACCAGGACCACCTACAGGAGGGTTTTGCCAGGGGATGAAGCCTTGACTGGGCAGGTCCTCACCAGGTTTATTGGGTCCTGTCTGCCACCCTTTCCTCAGAGTCCACTCTCTGAACCCACTGAGCAGAAGGACTAGGCAGAATAACAAGGTATTAAACAGATTCCAGCCAGCACAGGGTGACTGACGCTCCAGGCTGATGAGCTCTGTGCGGGAAGGCTGGTAGCAGGAAGTGGATGGGAGCGTCTGGGAGGCGCGAGGAGACAGAATCAGCCCAACTGTCTGATCCACTGGACTTCACTGGGTTTGCATCTTAGTTCTACCACTTGCTGGCTCTGTGACCTTGAGTGAGTTACTTAACCTCTCTGAACCTGTTCTGTTTTGTTTTTTTAATGTACAAAATGGGATAAAACAGGGCCTGGGTCATAGGACAATGATGGGGATCCAGTGGGATCATGCACGAAAAGCACTAAGCAGAGTGCCTGGCACACAGCAAGTGCTCAGTGTTAACTGCGGTTACGATCACTGCTGCCAGCCTTGTCTTCAGGTAGGCGTTCGGACCCAAGCTGGGTCCCATCTCTCTATAGGGTCAATAGGGGTCCTTCCATCACAAGAATTCTGACCCCCCAAAATGGCCTTTGGCTCTACTTCCAGCCATGCTAGGATGATTGGAAAGTTATGTTCTTAATGTATTTTCTACTATTTCCTGACCACCTACTGTGTTAAGTGCTTTACATACATCACAGCTCTCAACTCCAACTGCCCATCAGAATCACTTGGGGAGCTTAAAAAAAAAAAAAAGCTATGCCTATCCCACGCTGTGGGGATTCTTATTTTACTTGACTGGGGTGGAGTGTCAGCATCAGGGTATTTTACAAGCTGGCTTGTACAGGCAGGGTGAGAACCAGTAATCATCACCATGGTATTTTATTGGCCCCACTGGAGAGATGAGAAAACCAAGGCTAGGAGAGCTGATGTGGCTTGGTCAGGGTGTGGCAGGGCTAGGATCCAAACCCAGGGACGCTGTCTCCACAGCTTCTGCACTCTATGGCCTGTCAGGCCAAAGGCCTGTGGTGCCAGACTGCACAATTTTGAGGGGCGTGGCTTCCTCTGTGGGGTCTCCAAGAGTGCTGTTGAAGCCAGTCCTAGCACGCCCAGGGATGTGGCTGGGCCCCCCTTTAGCCGCAGCCTCACAGGGAGGCCGAGCTCTCAGGCCATCTGGAGGAAAGCCTCCTGCTGCCCAGCTCCATGTCCCCAGGCTATTGCCTCCTGAGAGTTGGCAAGCGCCCAGCATGCATGGCTGGTTAGGAGGCTCCGTAACACCAATGCGCTCGCAGATGCCAAGTTAGGTGGTCCGTCCGGCATGCCCATCTCAGCCCGCAAGCATGGGACTCGCCTCCCTGGTGAGTGGGCCTGGCATGCTGGCCCTCCTGGTGGGGTGGCAGGGAGCCGAGGCAGGCGGTCGGGGAGGACTCATGCCACGTACCTTGCCCGGCCAAGCCGGCGGCGCTCGCGGCAGGCGAGGCGGGGGCGGAGCTCTGCCTGCCAACTGAGGGGATACAGTCTCTCAGTGCACAGAGCTGCCGCAAAGCCACGGGGGCCAGTCAGCAGCGAGCATGCCCCAGCGCCAGGCGCAGGAACCCGCTGGCCGCCCACGCACAGCAGGGTCCGGGCGGCGTGGCCAAGCCAGCCGAGCTGCGGGAGCGGAGGCGCTGGGGGCAGGCTGAGGAACAGGGGCAGCCAGCCCTGCAGCAGTCTGGGGACCTGAGAGAACTGGGCTCAGAGGGGGCGGAGGGAGTGCCACGGCTCGGCTTGTGGAAATGGCTCAGTACCTGTCCTGTGGCCACCTCACATGAGGGTCTCCAGGGAAGAGCCTGAATCGGTAAAAGGCAGTGTCCTTTACGAGGTAGGTCCAGCCCTAGCGTGAGACCATGAGGAAACTGGGCCCCACTTTTCAACTTCCCTCTCTAAGGGGCCTAAGTGAGGACATTTTCAGAGAGCCCAGAGTAGAGGGCAGCCCTTTCCTTGGGCCACATTCCAAACAATAGAGAGACTGGCACTCAGGGCCCAGGAAGGGTCCATGGTCCTCGTGCAGCCAAGTTCACTGATGTTCCATGTCCGCCTGCTCCTTAGAGACAGGTTGCTTCCTCTCTTTCAGGAAGGGAGGCAGTATTTCTCAGTGTTCCAAGGGTAAGATGCCCAAGAAACAAGGCCCCAGAAAGAAAACAAAGGCTGCTGAAGCTCTACATTCTAGAAGCCCTGATTTCCCCATTAGCCAAACTGCTCGAGTTCTGGGCTAAGCTACACCCGTTTGGGATCAACTCAGCGGATATCCTAGCTCGTTCCTACAGAAACACACAGGTGACCTTCCTTCTGGATTATACCTGTCTACACATCTTTCTGCAGAAGCTTCTGGAGGTAGGCTCTGTCCTCACCTGTCCTAGAGTCAGGGCAGAAAAGGTCATCCTGAAGTGCTGGCAGTTTTTTTTCCTCCTCTGACCCAGAGCAAAGCGAATGCAAAGGCCAGGTGAGGTCTGGGCGGCAAGGGCAAGAGGCTCTTTAGGGATTAGTGAAGGTGCTTCGTTCTAACAAGAGACTGATTTCCCGAAATGGATGGGGACAGGCTGACGCAGAGGCCTGAGGCCACGGGATGGGGCGCATGCTATCGATTTCCCAGTAGCCTGTCTTCACATTTCTTCCACTCACAGAGAGAACAGATCACCATTCTAGGGTCAGCACAGAATACCCCTGAGCGTCCTAAAAAAGGCTCTTAAACTGAGAAAGGAGACGCTGCAAGTGATTACAAGACCAGAAGCACGATGTGGGACTTCAGCTCCACCCCTGCTGGAGGCAGCCGTCTGTGCCCTCTTGCTCCCATCTGTGAGCGGTGAACCCGGGACGGGACCGCGCACTTGCCCTCGTGGGTACCCACAACACAAGAAGGAGCCCCAAACCAGGGCCAAGGGGATGGCCTGAGGTGGGACACTCCCCCAGCTCAGTCTCCAGTCCTGACCCTCCAGGGCCCTGCGGCTCTCACTCGGGCTAGGGCTCAGGAGGCCCATGTCCTTTCACCTGTGGCTTCCTCAGAGCCAGGGCTTTAGGTTACCGGAACCAACACAGACGAGCCCACTGGGACTCAGCTCTAGGGAGCAGCCTCTCCCAGAGTGGCTGCTCCCCGAGCCTCCCACACAAGCCCCTCTCCACAGCAGTGCAGAAGGAAAGCAAGGGAGCAGGCTTGTTATCAGAATGACAGCAGGGGGTCTTGAACCAAAACAGTGGGGCTGGGGTCACGGGGGAGGGAAGGCCAGGGAAAAAGGAAAGCAGAGAAGAGAACTGTCTTCGGTTAGTGCTGACATTAATCTTTTTCTCACAGAAAAGCCACTGTGCTTCCCAATTGAGGGCAAACAATGATGGGGGTGGGGGTGGGGTGGGGGCCGGGTGGGGAGGAGGTGGAGTGTCTTGCATCTTAAAAAGAAATGTCAAGTGTGATTTGCAAATTACTGGTCCCAGCTTTCCTAATTCCTCATGCAAATTTAAGCAAGTTCCTTTCCCTCCATCCTGCTAGTCTCTATTTTTTCCACTTTTACAGCTACTATCACAGAGAGTATTTTAAGCACAGTTGTTGTAAAAGGTTTAAACCTCTGGAATAATTTCTGTTAGTCATCTCTCCTTGGACACAATGTAGAGATCATCCCAGTCTGCAAATTACCGGTGGGGACTAGAAGGCTCACTGCATCTCATCTCTCTTTTCCCCAGCACGTCCTCCAACACCCCAGAGATGAGCTAACCTCTTAGAGTGCTGAGAGCTCTTCAGAAAATTCAATAAGAATTCCCAGAGATAAGGTCAATGGAAGGCCCGACAGGCTACTCCTTGGGAGATTCTAGGGAACAGCTCATAAACTTGAACCCAAGAAAATCCCCCCAGAATGTCAGGTTATAGGACCCAGCAGCAGTGGGATCCTTATCATCTTGGGTCCAGGCATTGCCAAGACACCCAGCACCAGAATGGCAGTGTACGGCAACACCCTGTTCTGACCCACTCACCTCAGTAGCATTAAAGTGCATGGCTGGGAAAACATACCTGAGAAGTTCCTGGAAACAAGCATCGTCGTGAGGATGGCACCCTGGGGAAAGAAGAGGGTCTGGTGAGTTCAGTCAGACTCTAGAAAAGCATTGCCTGGTCTCAGGCAGAGGGCAGTGCTGGCTAGAGCCTGAGGACATCAAGTCTCTTGGGACCCCCAGTATGTGTGTGCACCTTTCATTGCTCAGCCCCAGCCAGGGAGACAGCTTCCTCTTGGGATGGGGCAGGGGGTGGCTGTCAACAGGTAAGATTTCAGGGCACTAGCAGCCAGAAGGCAAGACTCACCTTCAGTTTTCTCCGGGCATTGAACTTGCGCAAGCACTCCACCGTCTCCTGACGATGCATCATGGATGCCACTGTGGACCGTTGCTGGAAGCCAGACAGACAGACCTGTGAGCCCTCAGCCAGACTCTCGTCCCTTCACCTTAGTCCCAGCACTGATGGCCATGCACTCAGCCACCCGAGTTGCTCAGAAGATAAAATACGGTCACAGATAAGAAAATGCTTTTAAAATAAAAGTACTACCCGAGACTCAAGGTTATATAAGGACAAGAATCTGAACATGAACACGCCACCATATTTGAGGAGAGGGACTGAGAGAGCACTCTCATCCTCTCTGGGAAACGGAGGCAAGGGACTCAGAGAGCGAGCGTCCTGTGTGTTGTGACCCTCATGCACACGCTCCTTCAGCAATTGTCACTGAGCACCTATGGAGTCCCAGACCCCGAGCATGAGAACAGCCAGGGCTCCTGCTCACTACAGAGAGCCTTCATTCCTTCCAGGGAACGCCTCCCAGCATACCCCACAGGACCTGAAAGTAGCTCTGATCTGAGAAGCTAAGGAACTCTACCCTGAAGCATCACTTCTTTTTATCATTTAGGAAGAGAATTTTTCTTCACTGTATGACTGCTAACTTCCTTCCTCCTTAAACAGAGGCCACTGGACATGATACACATCTCCTTGATGACTCAGCGTCAGCCGAAAGAAAATCAGTTACAACACAGTGTAGAGCAGTGATGTCCTCAGGGGCTACTGAGATATATAGGATCGTGGAGAGTGGGGCCCACAAAATGACCTCCAGAGCATGATATTTCCCCAATTCTTGAGTGCCCACCTTCCTTTGCTGTTGCTGTCTTGACCAGCCGGCCAGAAAAAGAAACCCTACCACGTGCACTCTGGGGCCTACAAGCCCACCGGGCCACCCTGCACTGTTCCCCACATCCTGGGCCTGCTCGCTTTCCTGGTTCCCAAAGCACTTCTCCCAACCTTCTCTCTTACTTCACCTCCTCCCCCAGAGTGTAAACTTCTCCACAAAGGGAGAGGAAAGCTCATCAGGACAGAACCTCAACTTCAACAACCCCACCCTCAAGCTGACTTCCACCCACCTGGGTCTCAGCAGCAGCATCCCTCATATCCAGTGCTGAGCCCTCAACCTGGGCTTGGGAGTCCCTGTCCCATTAGGCTGTTAGATCCTTTGCTCCCTCAGTCAGCTAATATTTTTATCCCTTTACTCCAGATATATTCTTCTCTGCATCCCATACATTATAGTCAAGCCTCTCCTTAAACAAAAGTTTAAGAACTCCCCTAACCCATCTGTCCTCTCTAAGTAGTACCATTTCTTTCTCCCTTCACCCCCATTTGCTCTTCACCTCACTGGAAACAGGCTACATCCATCTCTCTCACTCCACTGCCTCTATTGGTAAAAATAACAAAACTGTGGCCTCTAACTGGTAGGAGCCAATGGACTCTTTTCTGTCTTTATCATCAACTCTCTGAAGCATCTGATTATAGATGCTCCCTTACTGAGATGAACCCCCCCTCAACGCACCGCCCCCCGCCGTTTCTTAGGATCTCTTGCTCCTGCTCTTCCTTCTACAATGGAAGCCCTCGTTCTCAGTCCCCCTTGCAGGCTCCTCTAACTCTGTCAGGAAATGCTGAGGTTTAGAGGCCATCTCTTCTCTTATACAAGCCCACAGCAAAAATTCGATCAGCACAGAAGTAACTCCACCTATTTCTACAGCTGCAGCGCTACCTATACAGAAACGACTACAACCGGCATTTCCAGTTTTTAACTTTTCTAACCTCTAGAACCGTGTTTCCAACTACCCGCTGAATGTCTCCCGTGGAAGGTCCTTAGACACCGCAATTCAAAATGTATGAAACTAAAATCATCATACTTTCTCACAAACTGGGTCCTCCTCCGGGTTTTTTCTGGGTCAGTGAAGGGTACAACCCTCCATCAGTTACCAACTCAAAGTGTGGCAATCCCCACAGAACCCTCTCTACTCCCCAGATCCAACTGTTTACTAAATTCTTTTGGTTCTACCTCCCAAATATCTCAAATTTATCCTCTTTTTACCACATGGCCCACTTTATCATTACCCTTAGCTGAGACCTCACCTGGCTTTGCTTAGACCACAGGTGGAAAACACAAGGCCCTCCACCTTGTTTTATCCGGCCCGGCACCTTGTTTCTACCCAGTGGCAGCACCAAGCTCCTTGCCCCTAGTTCAGGAGTAGTTACATTTATACAGGTCTAATGTTACATTTGGCCCTTTGAAGGCAGCCGCGAGGCTGATGTGGCCCCCGGTGGAAATGAGTTTGACACCCCTGACTTAGACAATTATGACTACTCCCTGAGGTCTCTGCCCCACAGCCCCTTTGCCTTTCAATCTCATTTTCTACACAGCTTCCAACGTGTTCTTTCTTAACTACAACGGGTTCTCTATGTTTTCAGAACAAAATCTAAACTCCTTATGTAGAAATTTACATGGGCTTCATGCTTTTGCATTTAAGTGGCCGTATCTTCATCTATAACCAAACAAACACGCCTTAAACTCACTGTAATTTCCCGTGGTCTCTCACCCTGGCCCAAGAGAACAACCCCTATCTGCAGGTTATCATCCTGAGGAACTCCTAGTCACCTGTCAAGAATCAGGACACAGGTCTCCTCCTGTATGCAGCCTTCAGTAATCCCATTGCTCATCTGGGACTGCAGGTGCACCTAAGCACTCATTAGATTCTTTTATGTACTTGTCACATTGCAGTTTGTCTGAGTGCCTGTCTTCCTAGATGATCTTTGAGATCTTTGGGGGAAGGGACCGGGCCTCATTCATCTTTGTATCTCCAGCACCCACATGGTGACTGGCACCAATGCCACATTCAGTGAGCACAGGAATGATAGATAAATGCACCACGGTTGTCAGAAGGCCTGACTGTAGCAGATCCTCTGCTTGAAAACAGGTATTTCAGCTTGATAGAATTGTATATAAAAACAGAGTATGTTGACCTACATTAATAGCCTAGAGGGCTCTGCCAAGGCGAGCTTTATGATTGAACTTCAGGGTGCTCTTTTTAATTGTTCAGAGGCCCCTTTTGTTTCTGTTGAGTCTTGGTTTCATTTCCATTAGAGCTGTGTGAGAGCTGAAGTCTGAATATGCACCTTAAGTCTGGCAATTCACTTTGGGTTCTGCCAGCTGCCTTCTATTTCAATTACCTAGAGTCTGCAAAGGTCAATCTCTGCCCTCCCCAAGATCAGAACTAAATCACACCTGACAAGTGAGTGGGAGAGGCAGGTAGAAGCCAGTTAGCCCCATCTGCCTCCCCGAATCCTTAGTGATGTTTATTGACCATGCCCTCCCCCCCCACCCCTCCCTTTCTGATGAGTCCTTGCTCAGGGCACAGAATAATTATTCTCTGCTCATAAAAAGAAGGGTGAGGAGGCTACTAAGGGCGTACTGAGGACTGACATCCCTCCATCTCGGGTAAAGACACTTACGCAGACCCATGGATGCTTGAGAGCCTGGTCAGCTGTGATACGCTTTGCGGGGTTTATGGTCAGCATCTGGTTGATTAAGTTCTTGGCTTCAGGGGTCACCGTATCCCACTCCGGTGATGGGAACTAAGGAGCAGAAACAGGGGGAAGGAAGAATATGAAATTTATGAGCCTCACACCCTGAAAGGTAGGCTCTGTCTTCACCCCAACTCCTAGCAGTGTGATACTCTGTGCTAACAAATGCCGAGAGGCAGAGAGTTAGAGGAGCCCCGGGGTATCCCAGCGCCTTCGTCAACTTAAAGACCAGGAAAGGGAGACACAGCAATCATGCTCAGAATGCCAGAAGGGAAGATCAGAGCAGGAAGGGGCCCCAGCAGCTGGTGGAGTGATTCAACAATGTGCCCAAGGCCCTACGGCAGTGGAGGGAGCTTCCAGACCCCGTCCCCATGTCATACAACACGTCACACCTCCATGCCCGAGAGTTTCAGTGAGCTCCTTGGTTTCACAGATAGAATGGCTGTGCAAAAAAAAGTTGCTCCCTGGGATAGTGGGTGGTAAGAATTGTATGCCCGTCCCTGGGTCCTCAAAGTCCCCAATGCTCCTTGCATCCCACCTTCTCCCTTGGACAGAGCCCACAGAGTGGGAACAAAGCAGTTCTTACATCATAGGCTCCAGCCTTGATCTGCTGATACAGCTTGTGTTGATCCTCATCCCAGAAGGGAGGATAACCCACCAGGAGAATATACAGGATGACTCCTATGAGACAGAACCCAGGTCACTGGGGTGAGTCACCTACTCTGCTGAGAAACAGAAAAGCCTCAAAGGGCTCAGAGCCACCCAGAAGGTCAAGGGCCATACCAGAGATAGAAGTGGATATCAGCCAATAATGCTGTGCCACTAGCCCTTCCTGCTATGCTTCAATCCCCATGACACCAGGCCATGTCAGGGATTTCTTTAAGCACAACACATCCTCTAAGGCGTGGGCAAATCCCTCTTCACAAAGGATGGCATAGAATACACCAGGTATTTGGGGAGGGGGTGTGAGGGAGCAGCCATCCCAGGGGCACTAGAGCAAACACCGTGGTTTCACATACACCAGACACTTGTGGGACCCGCAGAGAACAGCGATGCCTTTCTCTCGCCATCACTTGAAGTCAAGGGCCCTTAACACGGAACAGCTGAGAGTGTGGAATGGGCTTACCGCAGGCCCAGATATCCACAGGTTTTCCATAAGGATCTTTCCTCAAGACCTCAGGGGACAAGTAACCTGGGGTGCCAGCAAAACCTGTAGCAGAAGAGAGGGCGGAGGCACACTGAACCCACTTTCTCTCTCATCAAACCCACAGCAGCAATTTTCCCCAAGTCCCTTCTCACTTCTGATGCTTTTGCTACATAAGCTCTCAACACCAGGGCAGCAAGAGAGGACAGGCTCAGGTGCTTGTCATGCCCGGAATCTAAATCACAGGGCAAGTCCACGTGCCTACCAGGAACTCCCCGTCCCCCCCAGGGGCAGCAAGACCGCAGTACTGACAATAGCTAGGCTCGCTGTGTTGAGTCACGTAGGGCCAGAGGGGAGCTCTGCACGCTCCCTCTCGTCCAGTCTCTGAGGAGGCCAGGACCATTAAGGATCTGGCTTCTAGTTCCGAAAGAGGAAGGCAGATCAGGAAGAGGAGGAAGGGCGGGGGCTGCATTCCAGGAAGACAGGGTCACTCTTACCAAACCAAGCTTGTTGCTCTCCCTGGACTTCAATGGCCAGGCCAAAATCAGCCAGCTTAACTGCGGCGCCCTTGCATTTACTCGCCAGCAGCAGGTTCTCAGGCTGTATGAGGAAAAGACAGAACCCTGTGAGGCCCCCACCCCTAGGCTCAGAGGGAGCCTAGCTTGGGTGGGTCCTCGCAGTACCACCATCTGGCACTAGGTGGCGATAACACCCCACAAGCAGGAGGGAAAGGGGGAGCCTGAGTCGTACCTTCAGGTCTCGGTGAACGATATCGTGCTGGTGGATGTGGTTAACGCTCTCCAGAATCTGATGTATACAGTGGCTGCAAAAGCAGAAGAAAAAGAAATGTCAGTGCACGGTTAAACCACCTCCTTCACAACCACAGGCTGTGGACTAAAGCACGTAACTCACGTTCACAGAAAAGCACTGAACAGTAAGTTAGAACCTGACTTTGGGTATCATCCAGTTCACCCTATTTTACAGAAGAAGAAACTGAGTCCCAGGCAGATTAAGCGGTTTGTCCAGAGTCTCCCAGTAGATAACAGCAAAGGGGCAACTAGAACAGGGTCCACCATGCCTCCTTAGACTGTAAAGGCCCAACACAACCCACTCTGTTTCCAAGATATTAGAGAGACCCCAGACTCCTAGGGGCGGCGGGGAGAAATATCCAACCCCTTCCTTTCTCCTCTTTTTCCCTATTGTAACTCTGTTTTAGAAGAGGCTTGTGGTGGCAACTTAGGCAGGAGAGTCCAACTAAACCTGAGTTGTTTTGGGATGGGTGCACTCCTGTGTCTTTGAACATTTATTGAGTGCCTTCACACAGGCACCAGGCTTACTGCGCTTGGCACCCCACAGGCTATAAAGATGAGTAAGACCCAGTGCCTACCCTGCTGCCTAGTAGGGCAGAGAAGATGAGCACACAGACACCTTTAAGAAACAATGTAATACTTAAGAGGGGTCCAAACAGGGTACTTGAATATTTCTTTTCTTTCTTAAATTTTTTTATCCTCACCTGAGGACATGCTTATTGATTTTTACAGAGAGAGGGGAAGGAAGGGAGAGAGAGGGAGAGAAACATTGATGTGAGAGAAACTGATTGGCTGCCTTTCCTACGTGCCCTAGCCGGGGACCAAAACCACAACCTAGGCATATTCCCTGACCAGGAATTGAACCCACAACCCTTTGGTTCACGGGATGACGCTCCAACCAACTAAGTCACACTAGCCAGGGACCCTAAGGAGCATTTCTGATCATG
Organism: Macrotus californicus; assembly: GCA_007922815.1. Classification (NCBI taxonomy): domain Eukaryota; kingdom Metazoa; phylum Chordata; class Mammalia; order Chiroptera; family Phyllostomidae; genus Macrotus; species Macrotus californicus. The sequence goes on from VMDR010001083.1 coordinate 86,270, forward strand.
ACTTTGCATAGAAAAAGACAAATTACGACAGAGTCACATTCATGATGATTTTTTTTAAAGATTTCTCATCATTTATTGTGGTTATAGGCCATTAAAAATGAAAAATGTTAAAAATGTGGAAGATTATCTAAGTTTTAAAATATTCATACTATTTATAGCTTAACACAATGGATGGTCTTTCTGTAGGTAATTAGGCTAAAACCATCCAGAGCTTAGTAAGTGTGTGTATGTTAACTGTCCAAACTGATGCCTGAATCAGGCTGCCTGACACCCATGCCATCCTGCCCTCTCCTTGTCAGACTCTTGGCAGATGGTGTTGGCAGTCTAGGGCAGTGGTGAAAACCAGGGGACAGTTTTGCCTCCCAAGGGACATCTGGCAACGCCTGGAGACATTTCTGGTGGTCACAACTGAGAGGGGTGTACTGGCATCTAGTGGATAGAGGCCAGGGGTGCTTCTAAACCTCTACAACACATGGTGGGGGAGTCTGACAATAAAAAATCATCTGGTCCCAAATGTCAGTGCTGCTGAGGCTGAAGAATCCTGGCCTAGAGAAAGGAGCCTCAGCCGAAGGTACTACCAGGCACATGGAGCAGGCTTGCAGCGTCTGAGGGCGCTGGGCTGGGGACCTGGGCTTATTACTCCTTCCTGAAAACCTGATACTCGGGCTTCCACAAGAGCCAAAGGGGCTTATGAGGCTCTGACCTCCCTACAGATATTACAGGATACAGCCCAAGAGGAGGCCAGAGAGACTTTAAGACTGAGCTGAAGAGGCGAGTCTCCACAGAAATGTATAATTAGAACAGAGCCAGGCTAGCAGGGAGAGCCTTCTGGCCAAAAATGGCAAAAGTGCGAAGTGTCCCAGCAGAGCCAGGCCAAGCCCACTGGTACAGTCACCACACCCCCCAGCTCTCCCTCCTCCCCGCCAGACTCCCTGAGCTATCACCACCCCCTTCCACCCCACAGCTTGGTCCTCCCCTGCTGGCACTGGAATCCATCTCCCCACTTGAGAATTTTTCCTGAGGCCGAAGCATCTGAAATTGATCAGCAAACACTGGCCTCTCAGTTGAGAAATTGGTGAGGAAGCTGTGCTCCCTCATTCTCTAGAGGCAGCCGGAGCTGCCACATGTGCCAGAGAAGCTGCAGGCAGGATGATCAAAACCAGGTTGTAAGGACATCACCCTCAGAGAAAACTTGGGCTGGGGAGGAGCCGAGGCAGGAATGGCAGGCCCGACAAGTGCCCAGAGCTGTGGTGTGGGAGGAATCTGCTGTGTCACATGAAGGAGCTGCCAGGGCTTCCATGGAGGGCCTGGGGCCAAGAGGTGCGGCAGAGGAATGGTCCTCCGGCCAGAGGAGCCCCACATCAGGACTGGTCATGGTGGTCAAAAGACAGCGTGACGAAGGCTGACATCTCCCCAAAAGGTTCCTGGATGGATGGTTAACCCTTTGGGATGTAAACCATGCTTCTCCGTCTCTGGATCATCCCCAGGATGCCTTATACACAGTATAATTCGTCAAAGGGAAGAAGGGGGATAAGGAGTGCCCTTGGGCATGCCCGTAAGTACACACAGTAGTGCAAAGGAAAGGTACTTGTTTTTTGTTTTTAGATTTTATTTATTCATTTTTAGAGAGAGGGGAAGGGAAGGAGAAACAGAGGGAGAGAAACATGAATGTGTGGTTGTCTCTCTCGCACCCTCAACTGGGGACCTGGCCCACAACCCAGGCATGTGCCCTCACTGGGAATCGAACCGACAACCCTTTGGTTAGCAGGCCCACACTCAATCCACTGAGCTACACCAGCCAGGAGGAAAGGTACTTCCGAGGTGATGGGGTAAACAAGACTTGTAAGAGCTTTGCAGAAAACAACAACAACAAAAAACTGCCCTGGCTGGTGTGGCTCAGTGGACTGAGCGCCAGCCTGCAAACTGAAAGGTTGCAGGTTCAATTCCTGGTCAGGGCACATGCCTGGGTTGCAGGTCAGGTGCCCAGTGGAGGGTGTGCAAGAGGCAACCAATTGATGTCTCTCTCATACATCAATGTTTCTCTCCCTCTCTTTCTCCCTCCCTTCCTCTCTCTCTAAAAAATAAATAAAGTAATAAAATCTTTAAAAGAAAAACTGATCTGCAAGTGTTGAATTTTAAACTTTTTGTATTACCCACACAATGCAACCTGAGTCCAGCCCTATAAAATCTTTGTCCGGACACAAGCTCCTCCCCAAAGACTATTCAAACAGACACAATGCCTGGTGCCCTAAGATAACAAGATTCACACTTGAACTTCAGGGCCCTCATCTCACCTGGCATCAGCTTCACTGTAGTATTCTCTGGCCACAATGTCTTCAAACAGCTCTCCGCCAGTAACACTGCAACCAACAAAGAGGGTCAGAGGAGGCAGGCCGCCTGGCCGACCCCAGCCTCCGATAGGTAACAGGTCATGATGTAGAACAGCTTTTAAAGGAATCCTAACTCTGCGTGCCTTTCATCTGATAGCCCAGAACACAGTCAGTCCTTCAGCGACCTGGGGCTTTTCCTTGGGGTGAGACGGGCCCTCCCTTCCTCTTGCACATTTGTCTTCATAATCTGCACATGCCTAATAGTCAGGCAGAGATGAACACACAGGGGTCTAAGAGGAAATAACTGACCCACTCAGGATGTCATAGATTTGAGAGCAACACAAACACTAAGATACAGTTGCCCAAAAAGAACAGACCTACCACTTGAAGAATAATGAGACTACAGACAGTGATCCAACCTTAAAAATACCAAAGAGGCATTTCCAGGAGGTGAAGAGCCACTTTTGAGATATTAAACCACAACCAAAGTGGACAAGACACCAATTGGAGCCCAGTCACAATTAATAAAAGCTACCTTCGAGTTCACAGAGTTTTTAAGGCCATGTAAACAGCTGCGTTCCATTTCTCTGCTAAGGACAACACACCAAGAATCGAGGAGAAAGCATCTGTACAAGGTGTGCTGCTCAACAGAACGTGACCACAATGCCATTTGGGGTTTGGGGCCCTGGGGGACATTGACTGAGCAATGAGACCCCTCAGCAACATGCCCCTCACCAGAGGAAGTTCAAAATCAAATTCTCCCCCTCGGGCAAAGGAGACGGACCCTTGGCAGAGTCTGAAGACCCAGTTTAGGCCTTTTTCCGAGACTTCATTTTGAACGAGCTGAAGGGAAAGGCCTTCGCACTCTCAGAAATGGCACTTACAGGTCAAACACGAGGTAGTGGAACCCTTCTTCAGAAATACTGTCGTGGAGGCGCACTGCAAGAGAGGAGACAGGACAGACATTAATTAACAGAGAGAAAACTTGGAAACTCTCTTCCTCTCCTCCTCAGCAGCCCCACCCTCGCCCCATCCTGTCAGCCTCCCGGGGTGGGCTGTCGCCTGCAGGAGTGGCAGGGACAAGGGCGGGCACTCCTCAATCCAAGGTTATGCAGCCGAGACAGCCAGACCCCAGGGCGAGCATGCTCTGGTCGCCACCTCCGACTGCCTCAGATGCAGGCAAGAGAGAGAAGCTTCCCAGCCAAGACAGAGGATATGATGTGTCACAGCATAATGCAGAGAAGCAGTAGTGACGCTCACCGCAGGGGACAGAGAATGACAAGATGGGAGAGCTGGAGAGCTCTTTCAGAGGAGTAAATGGGAACAGAAGAATTAAAGGGAGTAAAGAAGCGGGAGAGGCAGAGCCCAGCAGGAAGGCATGTGGAGCGAGGGTGATGGATGGTGAGCATAGGAGGCAACACGCAAGTTCGGGCAAAGACAACAAGAACCGTTATATTAAGTGCTTATTATGTGCCAGGCCTGTGTAAGCCTCTTTGCATACATTACAGATCCTACAGGCATTTATGGGGTGCGTACTCTGTGCCAGACCCTGTGCTAGGTGGTTCAGAGATTTGGGAAGGACATGGTGCCTGCCTTCGAGGAGTTTATTATTTCTGACGACCACCATGAGATGAAGACACTCCCATTCTACAGATGAGGACACAGGTTCACGGACATAGGGTGTCTTGCCAAAGGCCAAACATATGGTGGGTTAGATGTGAATCCAGCCCTGTCTGTCTCCAAAGACTGGTCTACACTGCTGCTTGCTATAAGACATGTGGAGTGGCCCACACACCCAGGCAATAAAGGAATGGAGCCAGGGGAAGGGACCATGCACGAATATACCTATAACAGTGTCACAGATGGGTCTGGGAGGCCACCACGTGGAGCGAACCAAGGCAACTTACAAACTGCAAGAGAAGGCTGGCGAGCAGGATCCCTTCCCACTCCTCGCCTCCACAGCTCTTGGGCAAAAAACCAACCTAATGTCTTCTGAGGTCTTCTCCTCAAGCTTCTGCCCACAAAGCCACCTCTGGGTTAAATGCCAAGTTCTGAGCATCGTTCTAATGCAAATACAATGTGATGCTTTGGCTGACAGTCTGGCTGTTCCCGTCCCTTCCCTCACCTGAACTCTCTTGATGGAAAACCTCAGTTCCAAAGGGCTCCTTCTGTTTGACCTTTGCCCCAACCCCCAGCAGTCACCGGAGCACCTCACAGAGCACTTCAGGAATGGCCCGACACCAAAATGACCAGTGAGGTTCTTGAATACAAAGAAATTGCCGCTTCTCTCCCTTAGCCTGGTCCAGGCTGCCAACTACCCCCAAATGACAGCTTCCATTTCCGGTGTCAGGGCGTTTCATCAGGGCTGAGGCACTTCCCCGAATCCCTTCCCACCAAAACAAGATCAGCCGGAACATAACACAGGCACGAAGCCACCGCCAGAGCTCCATGGTTCTCCTCACTTGACAAATGAGGACTCAGGCCTGCCAGGGTTTGACGACTGTTTACACTTCCTATTGCCTGCCTTATTTGATCTGATCTGGTTACTCAACCCCAAATTCCACTCCAAACTGAGTATTTCTATGATTTACCAATGGGATCAAAGGCAGGTGCATTTCTAAAATCACCCCTCAAACTGTTCTCGTCTGTCTGAGCAAATGAACTCCTGCTTCCTAGGCCTGCAGGTGACAGAAGGAAGGAGCTACAGCCAGGCCCCTGCCTCCTTCCCGCCCTAACCAACCCAGGTGCACCGACGCAGGTCCCCCCCAAAGCCCTGCCACCGGTGTCCTCACTGGGCTTCTCTGGTCCATGTCAGTGCTGCGTGCTGAGTCCTGCTGTGGCTGCTGCTCCCTCGCTTCCAAAAGGACTTTCCATTTAATTAAAAATTTGCTATTAAAAAGCATTAAAGTGTGTAATACAAATAATCCCCTGGAAATCAGCTGTCCCAGAAGCTAAAAACCAGCTTTGTTAGGGAGGTGACTAACAGCAACAGGGTGGTGAGCTCATAGGACAGACAAGACACGAGGCTGACAATCACTCCTGCCACGTACCCTGCCTCCCCCGAGCCCCCACTCCCCACTCAGCACAGCACAGCGGGGCTGAGAACGGGGCAGAAAGTGCAGGTGCCCGTGCCTGTGCCCAGACAGGGAGTCACTGGCACATGCCCTTGTCCAGGAAGGATACACACAGAGCCCAGGTGGGAGGGAGCCAGGTGGGAAATCAGGAGGAAGACTGGCTCTCCCAGGCCACCCAGCCCAGAGAACAGCTTTGCTGTAGGCGCCAGAGCAAGGCTCCACTGAGACGAGGTGGGACAGGTAAGGAAGGCCCATATCTGAACAAGACTGCTATCGTTTTTGTTTTTCCATTTGTAAAGAAATTTAACAGGGAATGAGAACAAGAGGAGAAACGTGACTTCACCATTCTAAGAGCCTACCTAGCAGATTCTTCATAATGATCCAAATGACAGAAACTAACACTTACTTGAGCCATTTCTATGCACTAGGCCTTGTGCCAGGGCGTTACGCATTATTTTACTAAACTCTCCTATTAACTTTGTGGGACACGTACTTCTATTACCCTCACCTAACAGGAGAGGAAACTGAGGCTCCAAAGAAAGTCACACGAGGTCATACCCAGTGGCAGAACTGAGACTTGACACCAAAACAAACTGACATCAAGATCCTTGATACTGCAAATTGCCCACTGAGGAAGCAAAGGAGCTCCAACCTGTCCCCACTAGTCCTGGCCATTGCGATTCATTCATCAATGTCCATTGGGCCCCTTCTATGAAGCAGGCATGGCCGTACATGCCACGGATTTGGCTGCGAAGACGAGAAACCTGGCCCTGCCTTGCAGAGCTCCCAGGTGAATGGGGAAGACAGGCTTTAAAGCAGCACTCACACAGACATGAAATTAGGCACTACTGCACTGAGGGCTGTGAGCAGAAGTAAGGTATGCTACGGATGTGTGCAATAGAAGAATCTGACCCCCGCCCATCCCACGGTAATGAGAGGGCACGAAGGCCAAGGAAGGTCAGACCAAGTCTACAGACAGGAAGATCTGGGGAAAGGGGTAGAAAGTGTTCAGTACAATCCATTACAGTGATAGGCCTAATTATTGTTCTTTACGAACTATAGAAGGAAGAACAGGACAGAAAACACCCGATTACTTTTACTTGATGTTTCACACCTTCAAGGACTGACAAAGCCACAACCCAAATATTGTGGCTATTTCCAATTCTGTAAAACCACCCAACAATGTGCCATGTTTCAACGAACAAACAATGGTCAAAAAGCACTAAAAAAAGTGTCACTGTTAATGTCTGCAGCAACAGCACAGTAGGAAGGGGGCCCTGTGCGCGGGGACTGGTGGAGGACTGAGGACCCCCACCCCGCCCCGAGTGCTACACAAGGATTTAGGAGCTGCTCAGTTACGATCCAACACTTCCTTCTTTTCTTTTTCAACCATTTCTGCTACACTGACTGGTAGTGGGATGGATCCTGGACCCAAAGGCAGCCTAGTTTGAATAGCTCATGAACTGAGTTGGCGCTGGGGGTCTAGGAGAGGTTATTTCTGGCCGCTGGAATCTGTTTTCATCTCCATTTATTTCCTAGGCCTCCTTTTCTCGCTGAATCCTCTCATGACAACTCCACAAAGGGCCCAAGTGACACAACGGAGGCACAGGCGGCAAAATGATGTGCCGAAAGTCACAGCTCCTCACCAGCAAACCCTGATTCAGACTTGGACTTGACACCAAAGCCACAGACCTTTGCTTCTCCACGTATATGGTCCATAGACCAGCATCATGAGCATTACCCAGAGATGCGAAGAAGCTCCACCCCAGACCTACTGAATCAGGTCTGAATTTTAACATGATCCCTAGGTGATCCATAAGCCCGTAGAGTTTGGGGAGTGCTGCTCTACACACAAGGCTAGACCACGACTGAAACCGCTGGGCCAGCTCAGCATGACGAAGGAAGGCGGTCCGTTCATCAGAGGAGTGCAGAGCAGGGAGTGAGCAGATCACAGGTGGGGCACGGTCCATTCGGACTCTAGACCATTAGCACTCCTGCCGTCTCCTCCTCTTGACTGCACTCCTCTGAACATGCTCCTAGGGCTGTTTCACGTTCTGCAGTACACCTCATAGGCTTTTTCATTTTTAAAAAAATTAACAGACTTTATTTTTTAGAGCATCTGGGTTCACAGCAAAACTGAGCAGACAGTACACAGAGCTCCCACATACCCTCTGTCCCCACATACGCACAGCCTCCCCCACTACCCACACCCCCCACCGGAGTGGTACAGTTGTTAAAATCGATGAACCTACTGACTCATCATCATCACCCAGAGTCCACAGTTTACATTAGGGTCCCCCCTCCCAGCAGGCTTTGTTCTCCTGGGACAGAGCATCTGTTAGGGGATAAAGCTGGGGATGCCTGGCTCCTTGCACCAAATTCCCTTCTGAGTCTGACAGCAACCAGAGTCTGACCATCAGCTCTTTGCTCTCAGCTTCCTCAACTCTGCAGCACTCTTGGCTGACCCACTGGTATCCTTGCGCGATGGAGTTAAAGAGGCTGGAGCCAAAAGGGCCACAGCTCTAAAGGATGAAGCAGTGGGAAGACGAGAGGAATGGTGAATTAGGGGGACAAACTGCCTCCTCTCCTGCCACAAGCCAGGTCAGGATCCATGGCAACCCCGGCCTCCTGGACCCACAGCTCTGCCACAGCTCCTGGAGCCCTGGTTCTCAGCGGAAGCCAGACAGCCTGGCCCGCCAGCTCTCCCAGGACACAGTCCTGGCTCACCCTTTCCTCTCCCTGTCCTTGATCCCAGAATAGGGCCTCAGACAAACATCCCTCAGGATCTGGGAGCAACCATGAAATGGAAGCACGGTTCTAGGCAGTCAGATGCTGCCAAGTGAGTGTGACTTGCCTGGCCTTGCCTGGGTCTTGCTGTCTCCCTCACAGAGTGGACGGCTAGGGTGGATCATCTCTCTGTCTGCCTTAATGCTGAGTGGGGGCAGGTGGTGCAAAGAAAGGGCTACCGAACCAATTAAGTCTAAAAGGTCAAAAAGTATCTATTTGATTTCTAGAAATAAAATGTTTGAAAGGTTAGAACTTTTTATCCTGCCCGGACCATTCTGTGGACAACCACACCTGTCCTGTGGGTGATGCAGACCTGGTTCTGCCTCCTACCTCCCCTCCACTCCCCTCCCCCTCGTTCTCCTTCCCCCACGAGGATAATTCATCACTGTTCTATGAATTGGTCACAAGGAGCACAAGGAAAGTTGCTGACCTGAGACCCTGAGACCAAGAACTAGAACACCAAAATGCTTCCATGCTTGTGGATGGCTTTAATTACCCATGTTTTTTTCTTCCTGTTCTAGAACTTCTAGGTCAAAGGTCACCAGCTCACAAAGCCTACGGGCACTGCATGGGCGGTGCACACGTGACATAACAGGGTGTGGCAAGGACGCCAGTGGGCTGAGGGGCCTCCCCTGCCCAGCCCCAGCTGATGCCAGCCGGGCAGAGAAGTGGGCTCAGCAGAACCAAGCCTTCTGATTTGAAAGACTGGGAAGTAGAATTTTTTTCAAAATGTAAAATCTCATTTTTAAATACGGACTGGCAAATAATAAAAATATTTTTAGACCACTCAGCCAGCCAAACCGAATATGCCTGAATTTGAGACTGCTGTTCTTGGCGTCCCTCTTCGTTGTGTCTCTCCCAAGCTGTCCCCACCGCGCCATTTTCAGGTGTGAGTCTAAGTTCAAAAGATCACCCAGCAGTCCCAGCAGCTCCAAGCCCAGGCCCCGTTGGCCGAGAGCTGCTGGCTCCGTGGAACACACTGAACCAGGCAAAGCTGAGCCCTTGAGCACTGGCTATGCCAATCTGCTTCGCGTGTAATCCAAGCTGCTGATTGCGATCTATAAAGCCCTGCATGGTCGGAGTTCTGGTTACCTCGGAGTTGCTCCCGTCCCTTTGGGCTGGAGTACGCCCTCAGCTCTCCCACATAAATAGCTCACGTGAAGAATTCTAGCCCGACTTCTGAGAAGTCAGAGGCTCAGGAGCTCTGGAGGAGGCATCGAGCTTCAGCAAGCTGCCTTGCAGCCCTGGCCGCCGGCAGAGGAGAACGGGCAGCCTCCGGGGCACTAGGGAGCCCTGACATTTAGGCCATGCCGGAGGAGCATGAAACACACGTTTTTTTGTGATGACTCAGGGTTTTTAGGGAGCACCTAGGAGATGCTCCCTCTCTGCCTCCAGTCAAGAGTGGGGTTTCTGCTCAGACACTGCAGCCAGCCCAGTTTCTATCTTCCCTGCGAGAAGCACCAAATCAGGGCCAACGCTTTTGGCAAAGACTATTTCAGCTGAACAATGTAAAACTGAGCCGGAGTGGGTTGCGGCAGGCAAACCTCCTCAGGCTTTAGAACGGCCAACAATGCGCTCTTGTCCCCCAAGTCCGGGTGGGAGCAGGGAGAAACCCTCTTCATTTTTTCTCTTTCCCCACCCTAGCGGCTCCTGCCATTCCTTCTCCAGAGAAGCCAGGCGGGTGGGCAGCTTGCTTTCCTGGCTCTGGGGAATACAAACAGGAGCACCATGGAAACCCCCAGAGTGTGCACGACACTGCGACAGGAACAAAACTCTTTCAAGTCCAGAAACAAAATCCGGACCCTCTTATGATGGTCATGGAGGGCCCCTGGGGAGGGAGGCTGGCAGGCTCCTAGCCCAGAACCTCACACGCTGAGGACCTTGGACCGCAGCCCGAAGACAGGAAGAGGAGGGGAGAGAGGGTGTCTGAGATCTGTTCCAATACCTCAGAGCCCACGCCCGAGATGGCACTGTAGGTATGAAGACACCTAGCCCTCAAAACCAGAATGTCCCAGAATTCTGAGCACGACACGGCTGCTTCCCCACCTGGGAAACACACAACACCAGGAGCAAAAGGCCCAGGGACAGAAGTCGTTCCATACACAAAAGCACGGGGTCTCTGTTCTCCACCCCCTGCTACAAAACACCCAAGAAATACTCTACATAAGCGCACTTACCAATGTTTGGATGTTTTAAAAGTCGGCATATCCGGGCCTCACGTTCTAGTTTCTGGTGATCTAAAAGCAGAGGAGAAAAACCAAAAGCCATCAACCATCCTTTCTATTTATGGCCACCTGGCTATTCATACTCCTTCATTCTTAGGCACCAACTACGCACTCCTTATAATGTGCTGAATGAATGTAGCAAGTCACGGCAGTCCCGGAGACAGGCATTGCTACCGCCCTTTGCAGATGAGGAAATGCCTTGGGAAAGCACCTCGAACTGGTGAGTGGCAGAGCCAGGATGTGAATCCAGGATGTGAATCCAGGTCCTCAACTAAACTGCAGTGGTCTTTCCACAACTGTAGGGATCTCACTGGGCCGGGGTGTCCAAAATTGTTTTCTTATTAGGGATACTAATAAGAGCTGAGTTTTGGCGAGCACCTGTTGATGGCCGGGCCCCGTGCTAGGAGTTTTGCGTGTATTCTCTACTTGAGTCTTCAGAGAAACCCTAAAACATAGCAGTGCTGACAACAAAGGTGAAGATGACTGGAAAAAATAATAATATGTAACATGTATTGAGAGCTTACTTCCACACCAGGCAAATACACCTTTTAATGTATCCTCATTACAGTGGGAATGAGGCTGGTATGACTATGATGCCCATTTTACAGAAACCTGCATCTCCCCTGCATCCTCTTGGGCACCCACTGCTGGGACTCTCAGGCTCTGTGGTTATTCTACTTTGGTAAAAGGACCAGAATGCAAGAGTCCCCAGATCCAAGCTGCACTGCACTGATCAATTCCTTCCACAGGAAGGTAGAGCTCCAGGAAGGAGAAAGAGAGGACACTGCTGCTCTCTACTTCACTAGCTCTACACGCTGGAGTCTTCCCCAAAGTTGCCTCCTTCACAGGGTTTTCCCTGTTCCTCTTAGAGGACATCACCTCCCCACCCAGTGCCACCCCTCCCACTGAATCTCTTATAATTCTCACATCACACGTTACGCCCGTTCTCCTTCGATCACAGGCTCTTCAAAGGGTGGGGCCTTTCCTAGTGGTGGTGCTTTCTACAGTTACTCCCACAACGGGGGCTTAATAAGCGTTTATCGATAACATCCACAACAATAGTGACAACTGTTGTTTACTAAGCGTGTACCACCCGCCAGGCATGAATTATTGTATTTCATCCTCACAGAAATCCTTTAAAGTAGGGGTCTGACTAGCTCCATTACATGACACATGAGAAACTGAGACTTAAACAGTTGAAGTGATGACCCAAGGTCACAGAGGCAATGGACGCCCGTGGTCCGAGCCCAGAACCCTCTTTCTCCATCGCTGTGCTATGGCGACCAGATAAAGAAAAGTGACGGCATCAAATGAAGACTTCAGGCTTTGGGGACCACGGTTCAGCTCACCCCGACATCTCTAAGCCCAGGCAGATGCCTTTACATCCACACCTGCCCAGCAATTCCGCCTCCCTCATGAGGGCTTCTGCCCACCCCACCTCTACCGAAACAGAAAGAGCCTCTGTAAAGCCCCCTGTGACCATCACAACCCTCCTCCTGGGTCGGTGCTATGACGGTCCCTACTTCACAGGTGATGAACCTGAGGCCCAGAGACATTAAATAACGTGCCCAAGGTCCTCCAGCAGGAAAGGGACAGAACAGGGATTCCAACTCAGGCCTCAGATGATGTAGTCTGAAATGAGGCAGGGACTCGAGACTAGAGGGAATTCGGACGTGTTCTTTCACCAGCCACCCCCAGCTCTGTGCTGCACTTGTCTTCTAACGACAGCTCTGCCTTGTGGAAGGAGGAGGCAGGGACAGGCAGAGATTAGTTCCTGCTGCCCAGCTAATCCATCCCAGCTGCCCAAAGATCTGGGTCAGGCCTTCCTTTCGATCCTCGGGTTCGGCATGACCACTGACCAGGATGTAGTCAGGAGAACTTCAGGTCATCCCACACTCCCACATCGCCCAGATCTGTCAGTCCTGGGGACCTTCAGAAGGTGAGGTAGTTAAGAAAGCAGCGATGGCCCTGCCTGGTGCAGGGGGCTCACTTCTTCAAGGTCTGGCCAGGAGGACATGAGGGCTAACCCGCTGTCCTTTTTCCCTGGGACTTGGGCTTGGAGGGAGCAAGCTAGCCATCCCCTAAGCTGCAGACCCACTAGCCCTCTTTCTGATCACTCACCTCACCACGCTCCAACCCCCAACCCTCAGCTTGGCTGCCTGGGCAGGTGCAGAACAGCATCTTGCTATGTGGAGGTGGCAGCTAAGGGGAAGGCCCAGAAGATTAATGTTTATCTCGTCCCTCAAGTCTCTTACTGGCTAATGGTTACAGTCCCACACCAGCAACAGCACTAAAAATAAGGGCACGCGGCTCTATCGGTGACTCAGGATGGGAAGAGGAGGGACAGAGATTCATGCTCCCAGCTCCTTGAAGGAGCTGTCCGGAGCCCAGAGGGTCCGTGTTAGCCACTCAGTGCGACCTTGCCTCCGAGGAGCCAAGCCCCATGTGCTGGGTGAAGCTTGTGACTTCTCTAAACCCCAGGCTGTGCCTTGGTCCTTGCTCTGATCCTTCACCATGGAGTCCCACCATTAACACATCAGCTATGGAGTCCAACAGCGCCAGGTTGAGTCCCAGCGCTGGCATGTTGGGCAAGTTACTAAACCCACCTGAGCCTTGTTCATTCATACAAAAAATATTTACTGAGGCCTGCTATGTGGCAGGCACTTGTTCTAGATGTTGGGATACAGCAGTGAAAACACAGACAGAACCCCTGCCCTCATGGAGCTGCTCCTCTAGTGCAGCTGGGCGGGGGGGAGAGACACAGTCAGGACTGGGTGGCATGGTCGAGGCTATGGCAAGCGCTACGTAGAAAAACAAAGCAGGAAAGGCGGTCAGGGAAAGCCTCAGCAAAGCGCTGACACTTGATTAGGACCCAAAGGAGGTGAGACAGTGAGCCAGGCACATCATTTTGGGAAAAGAGTCCTCACTTCTAAAATGGAGGCAGCAATATCTGTGAATTAAATGAGGTAACCGGGTAAGTGCTCAGTGCGGGGCTTGGCAGCCTCCTTTCCAAGGGCCCAGGGGTAAGATGGACAAGGCCTCCCAGATCGGGCTTTGTGGCCGTGGCTCCTCCCAGAGACACTGAAAGAGTCGGACTGATTCTCCCTTGGCCCGGGCAGGCACAGGGTACACTACACACCAAGTGAGCCCTCTGACCCGCTCCATCAGCCTTCCTGGGGGTGGGGTGTTCCTCCGCTCCTCCTGTCTGCAGCCTACGGGTAAGGTCAGCAACAGGGTCTCTCCAGAGAGTAAGGCCCAGGAAGTGCTGTTGCCTGCAGAATCCCTCCTCTTCCTCGGTGTCAGCCTCTCTGGCTGTGGCGCCCTGCCATCCAGCTCTGCTCAATGAGCCGTGCGGTTTCTGCCGACCACACTCTTCCCTGCCTCCTTCCACCACGCACAACCAGCCAGTACCCCAGCCTTTCCAACTGCCATCTCCTGTCCCTTTTCCACTGTTCTGTGTCCCTTCCAGGCCTGGTCCATGTCTAGGAAAAAGGAGAGCTCCACCCCAGCAGCAGGGCTCAGGAACAAATATGGTTTGTAGAGCATCTTTCCCAACTGCAAGGGTGGCCCCAACTATACACAGCATCCCCAACCCCAAAGAAATGAGGCCACTGAACTGCCTTGGCCCACGGTGATAGGTCCAGGCCCTGGCTCAGCAACCCAAGGTGACAGCACACCAGCTGCTCTTGTCACAAAAGCGGCCTTCTTCCTTGAGACACACCTGCTTCCAGTGCCCATTGAGCTCCCTGTTCCTAGGAGACAGCGTAGACCTGCCAAGGCCCACCTTCTTTCCACCACCTTTCCACCAGGCTTGACCCCGCCCCCCCCACGGCCCAGCCCCCCCCTTCCTGTTTGACAACAGCCACTTCCCGCTTTTGCACAGGGCCACTTCCTGCCTGCCTGTGTGCTACTGCCATGGAGAGACCCACCCCTGTCGGCCTTCAGCCCAGGTCCAACCACAGCCCTCTGCAAGATGTTCCCCCTCAAGAGTAGAGGTGGCAACAGGAGCAGAAAGCAGAAGCTGCTGTTATCAGGGACAGCAGCCCACCCAGGGCAGAGCCAGGCCCTGACACAAAAGGGTCCCTGGAGGTCTTGCCTCTCCCACCTCCGCCTTGAGACTTGGTCCAGGGCTCCACAAAGGACAGGTACCCTTCACAGGAAGGGCAGGAAGGACTGACCAGATGCACCAAGGGAGGCAGAAAAGAGAGCAGACAGTGGGGAAACAGCACGCAGGGAAGGTGAGCACGAAGCCCTAGGACCATCTCTCCCCCACTAGGACCGCAGGAGAGAAGCCTACTCCAAACGCACTTTCCTTGCCCACAGGATCAGGGACCAGGGAGGGCTGGCCACTGATGCTCCACAGCCCTAGAGGGAATGTGCCCACTGATTTAGTGACATTTCTCTAAAACCATAAATGCCAGCACTAGCTTCAAATAAGATTTGCTGCCACCCAAACATACAATCTTCTCTAGGTGGGAAAGGACAAAGAGCCCTAACTCTGGCTATGAGGACCCTCCTCAATCTAATCTCCGGGACACCCCTGACTTTTCAAACGGTGTTTCAAAGATCTCAGCCTGTGGCCCTAACTCTGTGAGCTTTCTACAGCGCCATTAATTTCAGATGCTCAACGTGAGGTGTCCCCTCTTGCTGCCCTCCTGAGTGTCCCCCCTCCTTCCCAAGCAGTAGAGGCCCTATCTGGCCCCCTGAGACATCACTGAGTAGAAACAAGGGCATGGTAGGGATTTGGTGTCACAGTCCAAGTTCTCCAGCTACTTATAAACAGCCTCTGACCTTGGGCACTGACCAGCCAGAATCCCAAACCACAATCCCATGGACCTAGCCCTGACACCGCGTTGCCACACCCCTTCCTCTTTGACTCTCACTATTAAGGTGCAGAGCCTCCGGTTAAAAGCAAAGTCTGTCCACCACGTAAGAGGGGGGGCATGGCTTCTATCTTCTTCACACCCACACACACCCAGGAACTAGCCGAGGGTTGTGAACCGAGTGGGACAGGGCCTGGCATAGGTCACGCGAATGCCAAGGCTCTGCCCTTTACATTGGCCTTCTCCTCTTCTCTTCAGTCCCAATTCGAGCAGTTTTAAGCAAGCAGCACAAAGACTTGAGCCCCATTTCAGCCTTTGGGTCTTAAGAGAAGCTTTAACTAAGAAGGCAAAGGAGAGAGGCGCCAAGACGTGCCCCACAGCAAAAGTCTCCCAAACCAGCCTAGATGGAGAAAACCCCCAAGGGGTCACTAGCAAGCCCCAAGAAGACAAGGTTCTGCCACTGCACACTCTGGACGCTCTCGAGGGTCAGAACAGGGCCAGCCACTGAGCTCCCCATGCCCCCAGCAAGGCTCTGGGTGCCTGCAGCCTTTGCCCGCTGTTTTGGTGACATTTCCTTCATGGTAACCAGCCCCAAGTAAAACATCCCAGGAAGCAGCCCCTAAAAATAGCTCCTCCCAGGGCAGCAGCAAGAGGGGGGGGTGGGGGGAGGAGAAAAGAGGGGAGCAGATGGGAAGCTGCTGGGGCTGCTGGGGCCCAGGAAGTAGAATTGGTACTAGGGACAGTGAGTGGCTGGAAATCTCCCCACCACAGAGGGATCTGTGCCCAGAGAGGCGGGTACAGACGAGAGCAAGGCCTCACCCAGCAGAGAGATTTGCTCCACTGGTCTTATATAGCTCTGGGCCTGGATGGAGAGGTGTGGAAGTGATATGTTAGGATTCACCACAGGGAACAAAATACTCAGAATCTATGTTTTGAAAGGAGGAGCCAAGGGGTAAGTTAAGACCACGTTGATTGAGCATGGTGGGGCCTGAACACTGGCAAAATCACTGGCATATCTACAGCTCAAAATAAACAAAACTTTTGTGCCTTGGTTTCCCCATAGGCCCCAGGGCGGATCTGTCTGGCCATGGGAAAATGACAAAGGGCCTCCACTGAGAGGCACTCAGGAGGTGCAAAGTGCCCATCTCTTCCTGTCACCACCCTTTTGGCACCCATGGGATCAGGTGCTTGTTGCCTGCCAAGGCTGTCCAGAGAGCAGCAAGCAAAGAAAGGGGGGCAGGAGCCAGTCACAGCCACCCCTCTCCTTCCCTGTCTCCAGCCTCAGAAGAGAATGGGGTCAGCCGCTCACCTCTAGGGTTTCAGCACAGCCTTGAGGCTCAGAGCACAGCTTCTGACAAGGGACGAGAGCAAGCAGATGGAAGAAAGCAGGGCCTCTCCTATGGGATGAGACCCCATGATGCCAGCGCCCAAAGTCACCCTGGGAAGGTGGACGGGAGGGCAGGGTGACAGGCCAGTGCTGTATGAGCTAAGTCACACAGCTCACAGCAGGACTGCATGCGGCTGGCCCAGCACATGCACCTTGGCACAGACAAGGGTCCTCTAGGCTGCTCCCTCATCCACCTGGAAGAGTCAGAGGAGCTCCGTCACTTATACAGGGTGTCCATTGGCCTGTTTTATCCTCAGGAGGAAAGCGTGGCTCTGCGTACAACCTCCTTTAACGCTTCCTCCAGTTCCAGGGCCCCAGGCCCCAGTGCTGTGGATTTCTCTTCCTTCCCCCCTCCCCCACGGCTGCTTTACCCTCCCTCACTTCACCCAGATCCTTAACGGTGAAGTCTCCCTTGGAGATACCACAGGGGACACAAATGTCATGGGGGCTACTCAGGCCAACACTAAGGGGGTGGGGACTCTCAGCTGGCACCACCCAGGGGGATCCTATTTCAGTCCCCAGGGCCAGCTGGACCCAGAAAGAGACAGCCTTTGCCCTTCTGGTGGCCAACATACCACAACCCAGCCGCTCAGCTTGCCATAGCCTTGACCATGGACTGACACCCCAACCTGGGAGCTCAGAAGAAGGCCCCAAATCACAGAACGGAGCCCATGTACACAGAGATGGCCACAACCTGGCAGAGAGAGAGAGAGAGAGAGAGAGAGAGAGAGAGAGAGAGAGAGCCGCCACCTGAAGGAGGCTGGATTAAGGTGTGCCTGGTAAATCTCGGGAAGCACGGCAAGCGCAAGTTGCACCGCTGTTGCTTAGTTCAGATGGCATTTCTTCAAGTGTGGCTCGGGGACCACCTGCATGCAGACTCGGGAACCCCACCCAGAAGCAGAACCTCTGTGGGTGGAGCCCAGGAATCTTCATTTTAACCAGTACTTGAGGTAATCCTTATCCACACTGAAATTGAAAATCACTGCTTCAAGAAGTTCCAACAATGCCCTAGAAAGCCATCATGGCAGGGAATCATACGCTACACTGCCTTCTGACATCTCCCACCTGTATTATGCCCCAAGCACAGGTCTTTAATCTCACCTGTCCTCTCTAATAGCTGTGTCAGGCCTACAGGTTGCTCCATGGAGCAGAAAGAGGGAGCCCAAGCCAGTACAAAGGTACAAGGGTTCCCACAACTTGGCTCTGAGGCGCCTGAGAGCCAAAGCCAAAAAGCAACCGCGATGGGTTATGTATAGTCCCCTTAACCTATTCGTTCAACATGTAGATGCTCTGTGTGTCTCAGGCACTTTGCAAGGCCCTGCTCATACTAAGAAAAGAAACAGACAGAGTCCCTACCCTCACCTCCCAGGTCCTCGGGAAGAAGAAAGTGTTTGCTTACATTTAGCTTCAATAGAAATTTCTTCGCATAAGGTATACAGAGTAAATAAATAAATATAGCAAGTGCTGTAACAGGTTTCATTGCATTGTTTCTGGGAGCAACTCTCAGTAAGGCCAAGTATCCATCAGAGTAAAAGCAATCAGAATGAAACTAAATGGTCCAAACACAGAGGTTTCTTATGATGCTAATTGTTCCAAGAAAAAATCCTAAACTATGTATAAGAAAGAAAGGACCATTTGCCCTTCAACTGTAGCAATATGGGGAAATGTTTTGGATGTACGCAAGAAAGCAAAATATAAAACGTTATGCTCCGCCCTGGCTGGTGTGGCTCAGTGGATTGAGCACGGGCCTGCGAACCAAGAGGTTACGGGTTCGATTCCCTGTCAGCACACAGGCCTGGGTTGTGGGCCAGGTCCTCAGTTAGGGGCGCGAGAGGCAACTGACTGATGTTTCCCTTTCACGTTGATGTTTCTCTCCCTCTTTCTTCCTTCCTCTCTCTCTGAAAATAAGTAAATAAAATCTTTAAGAATAAAAAAATAAATAAAATGTTATGCTCCATGAGGTGAAAATCTACATGCATATGAATAAAGATAAGAAGGGAACATGAAGATTTAAAAATAAAAAAAAAGACATAAGGGCTCAGGCTCCTGGGGGGGCGGTGCTCTCAAATCTTAAAATAACGACTTATCATTGCCATCACCTGGCCCACTAGCTCCTGCATCCAAACCTATTTTAAATGCCTCCTTCGGCCTAGCAGAGAGCTTAGCTTGGAACCATGGGTTCCCTTAGGAGCCCCAACTCCACACCTATTGCTGTTCCAAAGCAAATGGAGTGACGTTATGTGACTCTCAGTGGCTTTACGTAGATAGGCCCACAGACAAAGACAGTGTTCAATGCACAGCCACATGAACACCCCACCTTGCAACCCAGCCACCAGCATGGGCCTGAGGTCACAATGACAAGAAACTGCAGAGCAAAAGGAGGATTCCATCCAGATCCCATGTCCCAGAAGACCAGGTGATCTCTCCTGGGCCACCTCACCATGAATGCCAAGGAGAAGCAGCTCGATACCCTCTTTCTTTCCTTTCGGTTTGTAGCAGAGAGAACCACAAGCAAGAAAGAAACCAGGCAGAGAGACTCAGCAAACACAGCAAGCCCCTGCAGACCCTTGTGGATGACCCTGGTGGACCCACCACATTCCCAGACACAGAAATCCAACACCTGCAGAGCCCTAGACAGACAGACAGCGACGAGTGAAACCCAGCCCCAGCTGCTGCACCTTTATAAAATATACAGCGTAAACTGAGAGGCTGCAGGAAGCCACGGCCTTCACTCCCTAACCCCATGGGCACCAGCCTAGTGGGTCCCCTGGCCTAACCCTCTCCAGGAGCTCACGTCCCCTACGCCCACACCTACAGCACAGCCCCCGGCTTGCTCCCTCCATCTCCAAGACAACACCTTCCCACTCTCCCACCTCCAAACAGTCCTGGCACTTACAAATTCCTGACCCCTCTTCTTGGCCTCTGTGCCTACCCGCCAGGAGTAGGCCTCTGTCCCAAAGTTAACCTGGCACATAAACCATACATCAGAGCCCCAGTCTTGGCATAACCTTCTCAAGAGAGGGGGAGCTGCAGTCTGAAGCATATGATCTTACACAAAAATGTCCTTCTTGAGGAAAAAAAAAAATCAAAGAGAAATCAAATCTCACCTGGTTTGGGCAGGGAAAGAATGATTATCATTTGGGAAAGACAGGACAAGGTTGAGAGGAAGTAAGGATGGGGGAAAAGACATGATCAAACGGGTCAGAGAAATTCAGGTGAGTGGGGAAGGAGTAGAAAATGACAGCCCAAGGCAGGCAGCTCTACAAAGTCCCCTCACCAGCTATCCCCACACCCATAGCTGGACTCCCAGTTATCTTTCTGTCCCTCACCCCTGGGTCAGAGGACACTGGTGGAATGAGAAAAAGCACAGCATTGCATGATTAACTGGAGACACCAGACATCAGCCCCCTCTCCGGTGCACCAGGGCTATGCTGTGTGGGCACGGGGAGGTAGGCACTCTCAGACTGTCCTCTCTGCCTGCACCTTGCATCCTTGGCCAGAGGGTGTCTGCCAAAGAACCCAGCCCACCGCGCTGCACACCCCCCAACCCCAGGGGAGGAGTGCTTCTGACTACCCACATATCTCTATGGTAACCATCGCCTCTAACTCAAGGTACCCGGAGAGAAAGGAAACAAACAAATAAGTCAACTTTATGGCCAACGTAGAGGAACAGCAAGAGACGGGGGCTGGGAGACAGCAAGATAAGGTCTGTCTGTGGGGATGAGAGATGCCCTCCCGGCCAGGGTCAGGAGGCAGACACCCGGCTATACAGGTCCCAGAACAACTGTCAACGTGACAGAAGCCCACTGTGGAATTTTATAGTTTCTCCAATACTTAGGGACATCTATTACATCTTTTACCCCAGAGACGCCTGGGTCATTACTAGCTACAGCCTATGTCCTTACCAGGCATCTGGCCTGGCTTCTAATGTATTTATGGTATCCTACGGCCCGGGCCCAATTCCCTTCTCTGATTCTTATAAAATTTGTCCCCCTGCTGCACCCTGCAGCCCTCAATGACCCAACCCATCCACATGCCTCTGTACTCACCCGACCTGTTCACAGAGCACTTTACACATTGCTGAGTCTATACCTATCAGATTAGGTGAGTCTGGCAAGCACCCAATACAAGGTTCAGGGAGTGTAGGTGCAAGGTGTGAAAGACAGGGCCTGACCCCCCTGGCCTCAGGTACTCAGGAGGTTCTCACAAGTCAGGCTCCAAGGCCTGGCGCTCCATAATCCTCAGACCCTGAGGCAATGCCGCTCCCATCCAGACCAGGCCATTGAGCATTCCAGACCAGGAGGCATCACCCTCCACCCAGGACAGACTGCATCTGCTGCTGCACCGCCAACTTTGTAATTTGATCAAAAAAGCAATCAAGTTCATCTGGCAGGATTTGTTCCCAGAAGCTCTCACCAGTAGCAACCTTCTCTGATGTTTACAGATTCCCTTCCCTTGGGAGTCTGTTCTGCCGCCTGGTGGGCAGGGGGAGGCTGGGTTTGTCAGAGCTGCTCACTTAGTGTATTTCCATCCTAAATTGCCCCTGGGGCCCCGGGACTAGGACAGGCCTGGAGTGGCTACTACTGCCCCAAACAGAAACTCCAAATGCCCCAAATTAAGAGCCCTCTACTCCATGCCACCCGCCATTCCCAGTGTCCTCCCACTCCCTAAAAACCAAGCTCCCTGGAGCCTTCAGGGCCGGTTGCCCCTGACAGCTACCTACGTCTCTTAAACTGTCTTCCCTCTTTCCTACCCCACCGGAGCACTTCCAGTTCCCTATGCAACTCCACCCCTGGCTTCAAAGTCCACCCACCCTGAAATCCCAACTCTTCTCCTAGTGCTAAAATGCACAACCCCCAACTCCTGGAGGATCTTCAGAAGAGGCCATAGCCCCTGGAGGCACCCCAGGAAAAAGCCAAGCTGGGGAACACTCACCCCGGGCAGACAACTTCTTGGTATTGATGATTTTTGCTGCATATTCCTGCGTAGAGGTTTTCTTCACACACCTGCGGACCACAGAGAAAGCACCCCTGGAGGGAGAAGGGGGAAAGAACTGGGACACCAAGCATAGCAAAGTGACAGAGACATGCTTCAGGTCTGAGGACAGGGATGCTTCCTCAACCTTTAGTCAAAATCACACACACCAGCCTAGTGGCTATCACTGTCCGACGTGGGGCAGAAGGATGTGGCCACTGCATGACAGTGAACAGGTGTGTGCGGAGACTGACCCCATTCCCACCCCCACATCTAGTCACTGGGCAAAGAAAGCAGCAGCCCCAGCCTCAGGCTGTACATCGGGAGCTGGTGGGCGACGCTTAAAACACACACCTGCTGCATCACACGGACAGCCCTGTGGTCCCGGCCAAGAGAATCAGAAAAGGAGAGAGAGACCTGCCCTTCTCTCAGCAGAAATGGGTGAAGGTAGGGGAAAGAGAGATTTGAAAGAGGGTACCGTCCCGGGAGAGACAGGTCCCTCAGGCCGTGGGGAAAGGTGAGGAAAAGGAGGCTCAAATCTCCCACAACCTTCTTCAGCCCACTTCAACCCGCTGCATCCCGGCTCAGATGACAGCACGGAAAGAGGGGATCCAGTAGTGGGTCTCAGACATCAGCAGCTCCCCTTTCCCATGATATTTTCCTGTACTCTTCCCCTCCCAAATGGGAGCTCGCACTTTCCAGCTCTGGAAACGTCTAGGGGGGCGGGCAGGGCGGGGGCTGCAGTGGCCGGGCTCGGCGCCGCGCGTGGGGGTGGGGGGGCCGGGGCTGCTGCAGAGGCCAGCTCAGTGCGGAGGGGAGGGGGATGCTGCGGCTGCGGCGCGCGGCTCCCGGGACCACTGCAGGGATGGGGGGAGGGGACGGGGGTGCTGCAGCAGAGCCCAGCAACCGGGCTGGGATCCTGGAAGCGGCACTAGCGGGGGGCGGGGCCGGGCACCAAACATTCCCCCCCCCCACACACCCCGGCACCGCAGCGGGGTTGGAGCTGCAGGGCCAGGAGGGTCCTGAGTGCCAGGCGCGTGGGACACGCGACAGGGTGCTGAGTGAGCTCCTGAGAAGGGTGTGGAGAAGACCGCGAGCTGGCGGGGTCGGGATGAGGGGCGCCTGAAGGGTGCGGGAGGGGCGGGGCTGGAGGGCGCCCAGGAGCGGTCCGGGGGCTGCAGTCCCCAAGGCAGCGCGGGGTGCAGCAGCCCGGGCAGCTGCTGCAGGGCGCGGAGGGGGCTGCGGGGCAGGCAGCTGGGGGTCAAGGCGGCCCGGGAGGCGGCGGGCGGGAAAGGCTGGGGGTGGGGAGGGCTGAGGGGGCGCTGCAGCGGCCGGTGCAGGGCCGGGGGGCGGGGCGAGGAGCCGCATAGCGCCCGGGCGGCGGGGGCAGGGCTGGGGGCCGCGGCGGGCGGCGGGCGGCCGTACTTGCCGAGCTCCTCGAAGAGCTGGTAGTCGTCGGTGAAGCGGGTGCAGGTGGCTGTGGTGGCCATGCTGGCGGCGGGCGGACGCGGCGGTGCAGCCCGCGCCGACGTCGGTGCACAGTCACCGCCGCCCGGCCGAGGGAGCAAGAGGAGGAGACGGGGCTGAGCCCGGCAGCACCGCGAGACTTTACCGGGGAGAGCGAAGGAGGGAGTGACACCCCCGCGCCCGCCCGGCCCGCCCCGCCCCCAGCCCCGCCGGCCCCCCGCCCGGCCCCCGGACCGCCTCCAGGGAGGGGCCTCCCGCCGCCGGCCCCGCCCCGCCTCGGGAGCCGCCCGCGTTGGGCTGGACCCACAAGGGAGCGGAGACGAGGGGGTCCCAGCACCGCGCCACCGGGAGGGAACTGAAGGGTTTGCGACCAGTGGACTCCTCCCGGGGCGGACCCTGCGAAGGCTCAGAATGTGTGTGTTGGGACGGGGTAGGGATCTGGACCGCCGAGTTCTGTCGCGCGGCCCCACACACGGGTCCTAAGCCCACAGCCCAATTCACAACGACGTGGGAGAGGGCCAAGGTCAAAAAGTCCGTGTCAGACTGCACACTGGGGAGGCGCCCCCAGCCTGTGCAGAGCCAGTTCTCAGCACCCTTCCCTCGGGAAGCTGACAGTCTAGACTTGTGTAAGCATCAGGGCCATTATTAGATAAAACCCTTCAGGCACAGTTTGTTCAGGGAGACCAGGTTAGGGCCAAGAATGCAGGTGGAACTCTGCCTTCCTGCACGCCGACCTGAAAGATGAGAGACGTTCGCAGTCAGGCCAGTAATGAAAGGGATGAAGTGGAAACGATTAGAAAAGGCTATGTACTGTGTGGGCTAGAAAAGCAAGTGGAGGAAGGAGAAAATACCCCATTTTCTTGCAGGACACCCTGTATTTTCATTTTGTGGCACTCGTCATATTTTGTAATGACATGTTTGCTGGTACAAGAGGCAGCAGAGCTAGAGCAAGGTTGTGGAAAGAGTGAACTCAGGTCGCACTGCCTGGCTTTGATTTCCGGGCAACTCATTGACGCTCCTGTGTGATGTTGGGCCAGTCACTTAATCTTTGCGAATTTCAGTTAAGTTGTCTCAGCACTGGGAACAATGATAGTATTTACCCCACGGGGTTGTGAGTATTCCATGGGCTAAGTCACATAAAACGTTTAGAATAGTACCTGACACCTAATTGGAACAGTGCTGGCTGTAATTATTTGTTTAATATTTGCCTCTCCACTAAATTGTGGGCTCCAATAGAGCAGGTTCTCTGCCTCTTTTGTTCACCTATTGCATCTATTCTCAGCCCCAGACCCTCAGTAAATGTTTGTGGAATGAACTCCTTTGGGCCCTGGCAGAAGCAGTTACCCTCCCTTCCTCTGTCCCCACTGTCAGAAGATGGTGGGACCCAGGCACATAACTGTCTCGGTAGAGGAGAAACAGGCTGGGCAAGTTCCTGACCTGCCCAGACCTCTATACCACAAGTCAGATATCAGCCTCAACTGGGCAGGGCCCAGCTCAGCCAACTGCTGCAGCTCAGTCTTGGGTGCAATAGGACCAGCAGGAGGCCCACTGGGAGTCAGGCCTTCATTGTCAGCCGTCTGTCTCTCCCGGAGAAGGCAGCTGAGAGGCTGAGGCCTGCCAGCCTCCCAGGCCTCATCCCTGAGGGGGTGGGTGGAGCAAAGCTCCTAGGGAGGGCCCCCCTCCTATCCTTACCCCAAAGCCCTGGGAGCTAGTCTGAGAACCAGACTGCCCAGTGGGGGCGATTAAGCGAATAAGAGGAAAATGTGAACAGATTGCCTGGGAGGGCCAAGAAGGAAAGGGTTGAAGTGACAGAACACCATGCCCCACCTCTTCCCAGGGCAACAGGAAGTAAGGTGCAGAGGAGTAAGGCCACTTCCTATCTCGAAGCACTGGGGTGAGAGCCTGGTTCCAAGTTCCAGCTTGGGGGCAGTGAGACTGTATACGAGGGAATGACGGTAAGTCTTGAGTTTCTGTCGTTCACTTTAAAGGCAGAGTGACAGCTAACCTGCATTCCAGAAATAGGGGCTGCATATAAGTTCATCATCAATGTGCCTTTCCCAAGCTCTCATGGAGACTTGGTTCCCGACTTGCAGATGCTGAAACTTTACATTCATTATCGTAAGATGGAGCAAGAAGACAGGGAGGTCAGAATAAGCACAACCACAGACTCAGGGCTGCCATGGAGTCCCAGGGGAAAACGTAAAACAGGACCAACCTCCCTGACCTTTCTCATGAGCCCACCGAGAGAGGGGTTATCTTGCCAGCTGAGGGTGAGGGTTCTATGCTCGGTATTCTAGGGTAACCATATAAAGCACTTTGCCTTGAGTTTCTGGGTAAAAGGAAAAGTGATGAGAAAAATATTGGGGTGAAGCTTCAGGGATGCCTCACAGTACTAAGTGGAGCCAGCCTCCTTTCAACAAAATGTATCAACTGCCTACTCTGTGCTTGGCACTGTCTCTTTGCGAAGCATCCAAATAAAGTGGAAAATTAGAATTTACACAAGCAGAAGGAAACTCAAATTATTCTCTCCTTATTCCTTTCTAGGTCTTCCTCACTTCTCCTTCCCTCCCTCACCACCTTTCTCAACAGCTCAGACTCTGGTGTGGCCGCAGTGGCAATTTGGGGTCTATAGGCACCTTTGTGTGCATACACAAACACACACCCTTTATGATCCCCATGGCTGTAGCACCCACACAACTGCCAGCTACCCCAGAGCAATTAGAGGGGAGATACATTTAAATAATGAGTTCCCTAGCTCTCTGTGCATCAGTATCTATGGCAACCTCTTGGGGTCTGGGAGCTGCTCTGTTCCGGTTGCAGCCGGTCCCCTGGGCAGCGCCAGCACGCAGGCCCTGCCCATAGAGCAAGAAACAGAGAATTACACAGGAAATAGATGCCCCGGATAATCACCAGAGGGCCTCACTGGGTGGGACCCTTGGTCATTTGGCTGATCTTTGTCTTTGAAGGCTCTGAAAATTACACCATGGGACTGCCCCCTGAAGGAGAGAAGCTTCCCTCCCTAATTTTGGAATGCAATTTTAGAGCAAAAAGAAAGGTACTTATTTTTCAGGCCCGAGGAAAATGGGCAGTTGAACGTGACATATTTAAATGCAAGGGGGCTGGCTGATGCTTTTGGAAACAAAGAAAAGTTACCTGCTTGTTTGGGGATATTATAAAATAAATTTGAAGAGAATGCAGTCTTGTGCCCATGGAGGGTTTTCAATCCATAGTCCACAAGAACCCTACAAATTATATATGTATATATTTCACATAAGACTTTGTTGAAGGAGTCTCTACCTAAGAAAGATAAGTCCCTGAGAGAAGTTTGAAAATCATTGGACCAGTGGCTTCTGAGGTCCCATCCAACTCTAAGATTCTGTGACTAATTTTGGAGAATTAGGGGTCATGAGGTCATGACCTCTCTCCAAGGACTCAGAGAAAATTATTTGTGGTGAGACATTTGACACTAGTGAGAAAATGTTATAATGGGGATAGAAGAGAGAGAAAGACACATAAAAACATTTACATAAGCAATTCCCAAACTTAGGAGGGTGTGAGGGATGCCCCTCTGTCCCTGGAAGACACATCAAATCATAACCACGCACAGAAAAATTGATACGCCCCACCCCCCATGAGGACAACTCCCAACCATGCCGTTGTCCTTAGTGGGAGTGCTGTCCCCTCCCTCCCGTGTCTAGGAGCTGGAAAAAAATAAGGATTAAGAACCACAGATGAAATAATGACTGCCGTGTTTTTTAAAACAGAAACAGATATTAAGGTGAGGGGCTGTGCTCCTAAAGCACTGAGCATAGGGAATGAGAATTTGGGTGTGAAGCTGAGACTATTTGGGGTGAGGGCTGCAGCATATGGTGTGACGAATTGAGGTGTTTGAATTGATTTGTTTGTTTGAAAAGATTAGTCCCTCATGGTGCTTACATTTTCAGAATTTCAGGTGATTTGTAGGAGTACATAATGTGAGGCATTCCCTTCAATTTTCCAGCTTGAGGGCTGGTTCCAAGGGCAGTCTGAGTCCTGCCTTCCCACCCCCAAGTGCAGATCAGGGCTCCCTCCACATCTGAACCTTTCCACCAAGCCCCTGTAGACAGTGCATTCCTTGAAGACAGAGGGTACCTGAACTTTCTTCTTGTATCCTCAACACTTAACATGAAACCTGGCATGTAGTAGGTGCTCAGTAAATATTTGTGGAATGAATGAAAAATTTGGGGCAAGAGGCCAAGATATTTGGGTTGAAGAGGGAGCACTGGTGGAGAGGTGACAGAGCTGTCATGTGAGGGAAAGAGGGAGGTACTGACAGAGAGCCTGGCAGCTTGCAGGAGCAGGAAAGACCAGGGCAAGAAGAGCAGTGTGTGGGGCCCCCTGGTGGGCAGACCTGAGGTGCACTGGGTGCTGCTAGGGAGCAAGGGGAAAGCAAGAATCTGAAGAGAGGTGTGGTGAAGATAAAACCATAATCGGAGCTAAAGTTTAGGGAACGTTTGCCACATGACACGGACCCTGAGCACTTCATAAGTTATTCCATTTAACCCTCACCACCACCCTGTGAGTGTAGGAGCCTCAGCCTCATTCTGCAGAAGAGGAAACTGAAATTGAGAAAAGTGAAGCGGATTGCCTAAGGGCAAAAAGCTACTTACTCTGTGGTAGATCGGGGATGATTGATCGACAGGAAGTGAATATAAAGGGGTAAGGGGGTTAGTAAATGGCGTGGGGCTTCAAAGCAGATATGCTCCTACCACCAAAGAGCTCTAGGTTGAATCTTTTTTAATTATATTTTATTGATTATTCTATTACAGTTGTCCTAATTTTTCCCCCTTTGCCCCTCTCCACCCAGCACCCCCCACTCCCTCAGGCAATCCCCTCACCATTGTTCATGTCCATGAGTCATGCCTATAAATTCTATAAGGCTACTCCATTTCCTATACTGTACTTTACACCCCCATGGCTATTCTGTAACTACCTATTTGTACTTATTAATCCCCTCACCTCTTCACCCATCCCCCCCATCTGGCAACCATCAAAATGTTCTCTGTATCCCTTATTCTCTCTGTTCTTGTTGTTTGCTTAATTTGATTTTTAGATTCAGTTGTTGATAGATTTATATTTTTTGTTATTTTATTGTTCATAGTTTTGGTTTTCTTCTTTTTCTTAAATAAGTCCCTTTGACAGTTCATAAAATAATGGTTTGGTGATGATGAACTTTTTTAGTTTTTTCTTGTCTGGGAAACTCTTTATCTACTCTTCCATTCTAAATGATAGCTTTGCTGGGTTGAGCAGTCTTGACTGTAGGTCCTGCTTTTCATGACTTTGAATATTTCTTGCCAGTGCCTTCTAGCCTGCAAAGTATCTTTTGAGAAATCAGCTGACAGACTTATGGGAACTCCCTGTAGGTAACTAACTTCTTTTCTCTTGCTGTTTTTAAGATTCTCTCTTTACCTTTAATCTTTGGCATTTTAATTATGATGTGTCTTGGAGTGGGTCTCTTTGCGTCCATCTTGTTTGGGACTCTCTGTGTTTCCTGGACTTGCATGTCTATTTCCTTCACCAAATTAGGGAAGTTTTCTTCCATTATTTTTTCAACTAGATTTCCAATGTCTTGTTCTTTCTCTTCTCTTTCTGGCACCCTTATAATGTGACTGTTGGACCTCTTGAAGTTGTTGCAGAGGCCGCTTATACTATGCTTTCTTGTGGAGTCTTTTTTACTTCTTGTTGTTCTGATTGATTATTTTTTACTTATGTTCCACATCATTGATTTGATTCATGGCTTCATCCACTCTACTATTGTTTCCCTGTAAATTGTTTTTTTATTTCAATTAGTGTATCCTTCATTTCTGACTGGATCTTTTTTATGCTACTGAGATCCTCACTAAGTTCCTTGAGCATCCTTATAACCAGTGTTTTGAACTCTGCATCTGATAGATTGCTTATCTCCACTTTGTTTTGTTATATTTCTGGAGTTTTGATCTGTTCTTTCATCTGGGTCATGTTTCTTTGTCTCCTCGTTTTGGCAGCCTCCCTATGTTTGTTTCTATGTATTAGATAGAGCTGCTTTGACTCTGTGTCTTGGTAGTGTGGCCTAATGTAGTAGGTGTCCTGTAGGGTCTAGTGGCACACCCTCCCCTATAACTCCAGCTGGGTGCTGGAGGTGCGCCCTTCTTGTGGGCTGATCAACTACCCTCCTCTTGTAGTTGAGCCTTGGTTGCTATTGGCAGATCAATGGGAGGGATTTATCCAGGCCAATCAGCTGCAAGGACTGGCTGTGACCACTGACCACCCACCTCTACCCTCTGTGGAAAATCAGCTATGTGGGGGTAGGGTGGTGGTGCTCTCAATGTGGTCTGTAGTTATTCACTGGATGCACTGGCTCTGGGGTTTCCTGGGTGGTGCAGGCCAAGTTCAGGCCCCACTGTGTTTTTCCTGGGGCCACTCTGCCTGAGCTGTAAAACAATCTGAGATGGCTGCTCCTTGTACTGGGCTTGGAGATTCCCAGGTGAAGCCCAGCTGTGAATCTAGGCTGGCTGCTTCTAATGCCAGGCCTGGGGCTCACTGAGGCTAGCTGTTGTTTGTTTGATAGGATTTAGGAAGCTGTGAAACAGGAGCCAAGACCACCCTTTCATATGGAAAAGCATCTTGGGTGGGCCCATAAGTTGGGTGGGGCAGAGTCTCTGGAGATCTCCAAAGAGGGTCAAACAGTGTTAACCTGGTTGATGGAGTCACAGATATGGCACCAGCTTGCTGGCTCTGTGGGGGGAGGGCTCAGCAAAGGGACAATGGCCTCTCTCGCCTTGATACCAGACTTCAGTTCCTCCCTGTGCACCACAGGTATCTTTCAGGCTGCTGTCTTGGTGCTGGAGCTCAGAGGGAGTGGTCTGAGTGGGTGAGTCTGTGTGTGGGTTCTTTAAGAGGACCTGCTTGGGGCTCCAGATGTTTCTTCCATGGAATCAATTCCCACTGGTTTTTGTAGCCAGAAGTTGTGGGAACTTATCTTCCTTGCACTGGAACCCTGGGCTAGGCGCCCTGGTTTGGGGCTGGGACTCCTCACTCCCGAGATATCCCTCCCGAATTTTTATCCACCACACATGGGTGAGGGGCCAGCCCAGTCTGCATCAGCACTCCTTACCAGTCTGGATGGATTTGATTTCTTTAATTCCATAGTTGTCAGATTTCCATTCAACTCAATTTCTTTTTTCTTTATTTAAAAAAAATTTTTTTCAACTCACTTTCTGATGGTTCTGAGTGATGGCAATTCTATATTTTAGTTGTAATTTTGATGTCGTTGTGCGAAGTGGGAAGCCATGTCTGCCTACACTACCACCTTGACCTCTAGATTGAATCTTAAACCCAACGCGGATTTTTCCTAATCTAGTCCCAGTTCTGAATCCAGGCACTCACTCAGAGGTGACATTCATTTTCTCATTTATTTCATATCACTTTATTGAGCACCTCCTTTGTTCCCAGGCATTTGGGAACAAGATGAGAACAATTTTTAGAGATGAGGAAGGGAGGGAGGAAGAGAGGGAGAGAAACATCAATGTGTGGTTGCCTCTCACACATCCCCTACTGGGGACCTGGTCCACAACCCAGGCATGTGCCCTGACTGGGAATCGAATCAGTGACCCTTTGGTTTGCAAGCTGGCACTCAATCCACTGAGCCACACCAGCCAGGGTAGGAAATAGAGAATTTCTTGAACTGAAGTTCTCAAATAGGGCTGCTTTCAGAAAGAGACTTTTAGGGGAGATCTAAATGATAATAAGGAGGTAGTCATTTGAAGATCTGGAACAAAAAGCATTTCTGGTGGAAAGAACAGCAGCAAGGGCCTGAAATGAAAACAGTCACGGTGTATTTAAGGGGTGGAAAGAGGGCTGGTGTGGCAGGAGCAGAGTGGGCACAGCGGGAAGAAGAAGAGGACCTAGAGGCCCTAGGAAAACCCATTGTCCTGGCATAGCCACTCTAGGGCTCCTTCCAAACTCTATAGGTCACAGGGAGTCCACAAGGATAGGCTGCCTCCACGGTCACAAAGGCATGAGACCTGATCTGCAGCTCAATGCCAGAAGATTCCTTTATCAAGGGCAGACATAAATGTGGACCTGGAGCTGGAAATGATACTGTTCCTTGGCTACCGCAAAGGTGGGTAGTAGAAATGGACTCAGGATGACTTCTGAGAGCTCCAGGGGCTCTGGAGGTGGTATGCTGAGGGATTCTGCAGAAACAGCTAATACCCCCTTGGCCCTTTTAGGCAACAATCTGCCTGCTCTGGATACGCTTCAGTCCTGACTCCCACAGGGGAAAGAAGGATGGGCCAGAAATAAGTCCTGTTTTAAAGGAGTTTTACTCATTGGGGGCAAGAGGATAAGCCTGAAGATAAAACAATGATACAAGACAAAAGATTAGTAGCAGAGACAGCCTCTGGATCCTTGTAGAAATGGGTGCTTGAATCATCCTTCCCTCCCCTCTGCCTGTCCTCCAGTTCTCTGCTCAGGTGTCACTTTCCCATAGTACTGCGCCCTGGAGTCTTGACCAGGCCGAATCCTTATAATGACAGCCATGAAAGTGCCATCCACCACTTCTTCAAAGCACTTCCCATGAGGGTAGGGTCTGTGTCTGTTTGTGTTCATGCTGGTATCCTCGGTGCCTAAATTCTTGGGGCATAGTAGGTACTACAGGGGCTCAGAATGGCTTATCCAAGATGTGCCTCTGTGGTATGTGGACTATTTTAAGCTAAAGGCAACTGAGACCCCGCAGGCTGAAGAGAAACTTCTGCTCCTACCCCTTATGATGGGCCTTGCCTATAATAAGAGGTTATCAGAGATAACCTTTTTTGATGTATTTATAGGGTGGACAAACTTCTAAAGACTGAACATCTGCACATCTGCCTCCTGCAATGACCTTTTGAAGCTCCAAGGCACCTTACCTCACTCATCCCTAGCTCAGAATGCCATATGTACCTCATTTTAACTTTCTGTCCCTGCATGTGCATGGGTCTCTGACTCAAGTATGTGGGGTTTCCAAGTGTATACATGTAATTAAATTTGGTCATTGTCTCTTGTTAATGTCTTTTTAAAATTTAATTACTAGATGAGCCCTGGCTGGCATAGCTCAGTGGACTGAGTGAGGGCTGCAGACCAAACGATCGCTGGTTCGATTCCTAGGCAGGGCACATGCCTGAGTTGCGGGCCAGGTCCCCGGTGGGGACCATGTGAGAGGCAACCACACACTGATGTTTCTCTCTCTTTCTCTCTTCCTTCCCCTCTCCAAAAATAAATAAATAAAATCTTAAAAAAAAATTTAATTAATAGATGAGTAGAAAGAATCTTGAAGGTATGGGAAAACTTCTTTCTCCCCCACAGTACGCAGTAAATTCGTGGAAGGTAAAAGCAAAGCACTATGGGAATTGTAAAGGGAGAGGAATCAGGTAAGTTGGAACAATCAGAAAAGACTTCGTGGAGATGTAAGGAGGGGAAGGGTGCTGGCAGGTGGAGGTGGAGGTGAGGAAAGGCATTACTAGAGAAGAAGAGAACGTAAATCAGGCCTTGAAACACTGAGGACTTGGCAGGTGTTTGGAAAACTGAGTGGTGGGGTGGGGGTGGAGAGGGGAGAAACAGGACATGAAGCTTGGGACCATCCGGAATTAGATAGACACTTTCTGACTGTGGGTGGGCTTATAGGCCTGGCAGAAATGGGCCTCAGAAGGACCAATGTCCGCCTTTCTGGTTTCCTGAGCAGGTCCAGAGGCTCTCAGATTTCAGACCTGAACTAAACATATTACCTACCAGATATTCCCACTTGAATGTCCTGCTGTCCCCTCAAATTCAACATGATCCAAATCCAAAGCAACCAAATTGAGAAGCACTATAACATGGCAGTTAAGAACACTGAAGCCAAATCTTGGCCCTACCTGTAACTAAGTGCGAGAGCCTGCAAGTTTTATAACTTTTCAGTGCCTCAGTTTCCTCACCGACAAGATGGGGATAATGATAGTACTCAGCTCACAGGGTTTTACAAAAAGTAAATTATTAGTACATAAGAAGAGTAAAACAGTGCCTTTCATAGTCATGGCTCAATAAATATTAATTATTATTTTTAAACTGATAGAGATTTTATTTATTTTTAATTGATTTTGAGAGAGAGAGAGGAAGGGAGAGAGAGACAGAAGGAGAGAAGGGGAGAGAGATCCAGAGATCAACCTGTTGCTCTGCCCACCTATGCATTCATTGGTTGCCTCTTATATATGCCCTGGGTGGGGGGATCTAACCCACAACCTGGGTGCAGTTGGTCAGTGCTCTAACCAGCTAGGCTACCTGGCCAGGGCTAATATTAATTATTATAATTATTCCACAAACCATCCTTGACTAGTTTTTTTCTGACTAGTTCTTTTGGCTCTGACAGTGACATGATTATCTGATCAATGATCTAGGTTCAGACTCTCGGAGTCAACTTTGACTCATCCCTTACATCACTTAGGGGCCAGAGCTGGGTTTGAGTTCTGCCCTTACTAGTTGTGTAACCTGGGGGAAGTTACTTAAACTCCCTGAGCTTCGTGTTCTTCAGTGGCAAAATAGAGATGCCTTAACTTTCACTATAGGGCTGTTATAATAATTTAATGATGATATTTAAAGATGAATGGCTCAATGACTGAGGTTTGATAGATGGTAGTTTTTATTACTATCATCTTGTATATCATTAGGAACCAACATCAGTATATTTTCTCCTTTAAATGTCTTTGTATTCAATCCATCTTTCGTATTTCCCTCCCACCATCCTAGACTAGGCCTACCTTGCCCTCCAGAGTTACTGCAGTAACCTTCCTAACTTTGTCAACTCCATTTCCTTCCTTCCTTTCTCCCTCCCTCCCCCACCCCCTCCTAATTGAATTTCCACTCTTTGCAGGGCACTCAGTGCTGCGGAAGAGCAATGGACAAAAATAAATGCTGTCCCTGCCCTCAAGAAGCTACCTTCTCTTGAGAGGGACAAACTATAAACAAACAAATATTTAATATATGAGTTGGTGATAAGTGCTATGAAGAAAATTAAAACAGGAAAAGGGGATGGAGGTGCTATTTAATATAGGGTGGTCAGGGGCCTCGCAGGTCTGGTTGAGCGCTGGCCTGCAAATCAAAGGGTCACCAGTTCAATTCCCAGTCTAGGGTACATACCTGAGTTGCAAACCAGGTTCCCAGTAGGGGGCGTGCAAGAGGCAACCACACATTGACGTTTCCCTTTCTTTCCCTCTCCCTCCCCCTCTCTAAAAAATAAATAAAATCTTTGAAAAAAATTTAAAAGAAAAAATATAGGGTGGTCAGAGAAAACTCCTCTGCCAAGGGGAACATATAGGCAGAGATCTACAGGAAATAAATCACTTTTAATAAGTCCCAACTTTGCTGTAATGCTGTTTCTTTCAGAATTAAGTATGAATGCTCATGTAGAACTCTAGATTCTCTGTAATGCTAGTCAATCTTGTGATTTTGTACCACTCCCAGAATGCCCTGCTTCTGCAGACATGCTCAACATGCTTAAGAATGTACATTGTAAGATCAGCAGTACTTACCTCTGATAGTGCTTTTAGTGTGAATTTTTTTCTCTTCCTCAAATGTTCTTTCTAAATTTTTAAAAAAGATTTTTTAAAATTTATTTTCAGTGAGAGGGGAAAGGAGAAAGAGAGGGAGAGAAACATCGATGTGCAGGAGAAACATCAGTTGGTTGCCTTTTGCACACCCCCAGCAGGAGACCTAACTCACAACCCAGGCATGTGCCCTGACCTTGAATCAAACTGATGACCTTTCTGTTCAGAGACCAGTGCTCAATCCCCTGAGCCACACCAGCCAGGACATGTTCTTTCTAAAATTTTAAATGGTGAACAGAGATTTCCTGAATAACAACAACAATAATGATATACTTTCTCCCTGTCATCTTACTTTAATCTTTACATAATTCTGCAATGTAAAATTAAAATGATTTTTTGCCCTGGCTGGTGTGGCTCAGTGGATTGAGTGCCAGCCGGTGAACCAAAAGGTCACTGGTTCAATTCCCAGTCAGGACACATGCCTGGGTTGTGGGTCAAGTCCCCAGCTGGGGATGTGCGAGAGGCAACCAATTGATGTATCTCTCGCACATTAATGTTTCTCTCCCTCTCTTTCTCCCTCCCTTCCATTCTCTCTAAAAATAAATTAAAATCTTTAAAAAAAAGAATTTTTTCATTTATTGATTTTTAGAAAGGGGGGGGGGGAGAAAGAAACATCAATTTGTTGTTCCAGTTACTTATGCATTCATTGGTTGCTTTTTGTATGTGGCCTGACCAGAGATCAGACCTGCAACCTCGGTATCTCAGGATGATGCTCTAACCAACAGAGCTACCCAGCCAGGGCCTGCAAGGTAAATTTTATAAGCCCCGTTTTACAGACAAGAGAACTGAGGCATACAGAAGTTGTGCTGATCCACTGACCTCAGCTCTTGCAATGTTTGACACCTAATGACAGGCTTGCTGTTTGATTTTTTTTTTTGAAAAATTAAGTTTTGCCTCTCAATTAGATCATAGGTTTCTTAAGGGCAGAGCCCTTGTCTTACGCTTACGTATCCCTTTCCCCTCTCCTTACAGCTTTCATCAGAGTACTGTGTACTGTACTCTGCTTTTCAATGGTTTGGTCTGTTGGACGTCTACTCTATCATTCCATGTGCTTCATTACCTTGCTGGGGGTGCCATGTTGTGTTCCTTAGACCTTGAACCCAAGGATGGAGATCCTCGATATCCTTGGAGCAAAGAGGTGAGGAAGCTGGACCCCCACCGCAAAAGGGCAGTGATTCTGCTTGTCCACTAGAGGCCGCAGTAGGTCTGGTTTTAGAGAGCTAACAGGTTGTGGATTACTCAACTGACCCCCACCCCAGGAGTCATTTCCAACACCGAGTCTGCCCTAGAACCTAAGGCCCCAGGGATAGCCTACCAGTATCTGTGGCTTCAGTCTCTTCCAGTAGGTCACCAGATTCCCGGACACGGGATGAGTTAGCTCCAGAATAAAAGTTGCTGGTGGTACACCCTACTGTGTACCATGTAGTGTGTTAAACTCCGGGACTAACTCAGTGAACAAGACAGACTCTGTTTCTGCCTTCTCAGCTCTTATGATCTAAGAAAGTATACAATTAATCAAAAATTTTTGTATTTGTGATAAGCTGCTGACATGATTTCTGTTCCAGGGTTAGTTCTCCATGGGCCTCATTTCACTGGGATTATCCCATAGGCTATCTACCTGCTCTAGAGAAAGGAAATAAAGATGAGAGGCAGAAAAAAGAGCTTTGCCCACATTTGGAGAATCACTGCTCTCTGAGATGGAAGGATTCCCGGGTGGGTGCTGGTGGCAAGGAAGTGCCAGGCCACCTCGCCACAGCTTCTCTGCTGTCCTTGCTCCAGGTGGTCTGGGAGCCTTGCTGGGAAGGGAAGCAGATTCCCCAGATTTAGGGGTGCGACCCAGACTGCTGGCTTTCTCGCTGTTTCTCTTTGCCTTGTCCTTTTCTTTGCCCCCTTTCCACAGCTTATCAGTGAGTCAATGTATTTATTCAATTTTACATTCAAGGCACCCCCTTTTTTTTTTTACCCAGAAGCATGAGGTCAAGGAAGTTACAACAGAGTTGGGGAGATAAAATAACTGGAGAGAGGGGTAGAGACAGACAGGTAGACACTCACAAAATGCAGCGTTTTCATAAGGACAAATGGGCTGCTGCAGAGAAACATTGCTGAGGTGGATCCCTGGGGGCTGAGGAGGTCTGGGAAGGTTTTCTTCCTGGAGGAGGGGAGCAGGGCCTTCCAGGATGAGCCTTGGATCTGCCCCATGGTGGGGTTTCTCTAGAAGAGGTATTTTCAGAGAAGAGAGAGGAGGGTAAAACACCCTCCGCCCCCCCATGGCCCAGCTGTTCATTCCGCTGTGCCTGGACAAGAGGCTGGGAGGCCCATGTGCTCAACATTCCTGAGAAGCAACTTCTGAGTCAGAGCCCCAGAAACAGCTGAGGTAGCTTCAGGCTGGAGTCTTGGCTCTCTTTTCTCCTTTTCTGTCCAAAAGCTACTCCCTCCCCAGCTATTTGGATGTGACCAGAAACCCAAGCAGGGCTCTGGGATGGGAGCCTGGCTCAGCTAGTCTATAAAATGTATTTGGTCCCTGAATCCCCTTCTGGGCTGCAGCCCTGAGGTAAAGGCCAGAGCCCAATGCCACCTATGCCAGGAAGCCCATGGGGTGAGGGAGACTCACCTGTGCCTACAAGTCACAGCTCCCAGTGCAGTCATTGTTGGGCTGCCCCTGGGAAAGGGGTCTTAACTAGGACTTGGCTTGAGTTAAGACAGCAGCATTCCCCTGGCAATCTGCCAGCACCTCCTCACTGCCTGGGCGTGGGGCCCAGGGCATGCCAGGGCAATGCCAGAGAGCTGACTCAGGGGGCGGTATGAGGGGAATAGAAAAACCCTTCACACCCACTAACTAAGAGAGGAGATGAAGCTGCCCTGATTGCCCACTGTGGGTCTGTGGCTGGGGCATTCCTCAGCCACTGGCCCATGAAGCCCCACATTTCCGGTAGCCACCAGGAGAAGGCCAAGGCTCCCCCTCTCTCCCTGAGTGCCCCTCTTCCAACAAAGACTTCTAGATGTGCAAGTCTAGGTTTCCAAACCCCCTTCTGCAATTGATTCAGGCTCTGCAATAGTCACTCTCTTAATATTGTGACTTTGGGCAAGTCACTGACTCTGGTGTATCCTAGACTCCTTATATTTAAGGTGGGATGAATAATACCTGCCTGCCTGATAGGACTGCAGTAAGGATCAAATGAGATCATGTCTATGGAGGTATCATACACTATAAAGCACATTTATAATAAGGTACTATTATTGTCATGTGTATTCCTGAGAATGACAGCTGCTGGCCCCTGAACCTCAAAGTCCTTCTCTTTGTCTCTTTTGTCTGACATGTTGCTCTGAAGCCAGTGCTCGAACCTAACTCAGTCCTGGCCTCAGAGGCACGGACATCAGACCCTTCCACCCGGGGCTACGGTGCCAACTCAGGAAAGCAGTTCCCAACAGCTCAGCTCTCTAAAACCGGTTCTTTCCCTTCTAATCAGACTCCTCCAGTCCAGTTTGCCTGCAGTGATGACAAAAGAACCTAAAATAGCACAGGCTGTGCAAACACTGCTGGAGAGAAATCTTGGGGCATAAGGTGCTGCTTGTCACCTGTGGGCTTGTCTGGGCATCCCAGCCAGGTGCACCCCTCCATCCTCCAGGGTCTGGCATGTCTTCCCCTCTGCAGCACCAGGATGACAGTGCCTCCTGTCAGCACTTTGGGTGGCTGAATTGGATGACTACCTAGAAAGCTGGCTTGGCCAGAGGTATGGGGGTGGGGGGGCTCATGGTTCCCCCTACCAGCTGCTCACACCCACAGTCTTAGGACCTTTCCTTGCACCAACAGCCCAGGCAAGCTGGGCTAAGATCATCCAGAACAGTAGCTGTGTCATGGCCCCAGGGAGGGTCGTGAACTGGGGACCAGGCGAGTCTGATTCTGAGGACCCTGCAGCCAGCAGGTCCTGGCTTGTCACTCTTGCTGCAGAACCAGTTTGGTGTGGGCGGCTGCTGGGCCTGTCTGGTTCTGAGACTTCTCAACGTGACTTACCCCTGGTGGGAGTGGTGGCTGACAAGACCCGATTCACAGGAGGCCCTGCAGCCATGGGCTGTGAGTAGGAGCGACCATTCGAGCAGCGGCAGCGTTTGTCATTGTTCAGCGGCTCTCAAATTCCGTGTTTTAAGCAGTCGTTTATTTCCATGCAACACGAGTCTCCTCCGTCTTTAGGACTTTCTCATCCAAATCTTTCTGAGACATTTTTCATTAGCACACGTGTTCCTTTCCTGGTTGATTACTATGAGAAAGACAGATGAAGTCTTAGTTTACATCACCTACCAAATAAACTAATGGTCTGTTGGTCTCATCCAGCCTTCAAACCTGTTTCTATTGACATGCACCACTTGAATTGCAAAGTTTTAACATAAAAAGGAATCTAGATTTCAAATATCTCTCAACATTTTTTTTGTCCTTACGTTGGTTTCTCCCAGAAGCAGACCCTGAGACAGGCTTCAGATGCATTCAGTTTATTTGGTGGGTGATCCTAGGAAGCACAAGTTAGGGAGAGGGGAGGGGGGCGGGGAGGGGAATGGTGAAGGCCAATAAGGCTAAACTGTCAAGGTAATTAGTTACCATATGGGCATCTGGAGTTTAATTCTCCTGGGGATCTTGGGGAAACAGTGAAGAACACATATCTCAAAGCTATCTTGCCTGAGAGGCAAAGGCACTGGCATATCTATCCACCAAACCCATCAGTCATTGTCTGGGAGCTTCTACAATGTGGGAAAGTAGGGGTCATGGTGGTGTTAATTCCTGGGGGAATATCTAGCCT
The DNA here is from genome assembly GCA_007922815.1 of Macrotus californicus. Taxonomy (NCBI): domain Eukaryota; kingdom Metazoa; phylum Chordata; class Mammalia; order Chiroptera; family Phyllostomidae; genus Macrotus; species Macrotus californicus. The sequence continues at coordinate 125,760 of VMDR010001083.1, forward strand.
ATTATACAGTGGGAAAAAGTTTGCTCCGAAGGCCAGAGGGAGCTGGAACTGAGAGCATCTGCTACAATATGGAAGAGCTAGCAAACTGGTCCTCACTTCCCACTTGCTAACAGTTACCAGGAGTTGAGTAGCAGTTGTCCCTTTAAACAAGATAAGAGCTCTCCAGTCTGCCATAGTCCTTACTCCTCCCTATTGTCCCGCACTCAGCCTGCTCTACTCTTCACATGACCTGCTTAGCCTTTGTGTTTGGAACACTTGGGTCATGCCTATGTGTAGGCTGCTCCACTCCCACTGTGAATCCCACTCTTCTGTTTCCAATAACTTGTTTCTAATTTTTCTTTGCATCCTACAGGGCAGCTAGCCCGGTGATTCCAAAACATGTGGAGTGATTACTTCTGTTTCTCTAGCCCTGTACTCTGGAATTCCCTGAGTCTCAGACCACCTTACCCCACATTGTTATACACGAGGCATCAGAACATGTGGAAGAGGCCCTCACTTTGGGGACTGACTTGGGAGGCCCTTGGTTAACATCTCCAACCTGATTGGCTTTTAGTTCCTGAGATGCATCAAGCTCCTTTTTGCCTCATGTCAGTTCCTCTGTCTGGAAAGTTCTTTTCCCCCTTTATGAAAGGTTACCTATATTCCCCCTTTGGTACTCAGCTTAAATGTAGCCTCCTCAATGAAGCCTTTCATATCAGTCTCTCTTTCAGCCCTAATAGGTTATGTCCCTTCACTGCATATTTTCTCTCTGTTTTCCTCCTTAATGTATTCACAATAATTAGAAACATATTGGTGTGATTGTATTCACACTGGAATCCCGGCATTAATGCAGTTAACTTAGTGCAAACCCAATTATACACACTCAGCTAAAAGAGCAAGAAACCAAGAAATTCCTTTATTTAAAGTTGCATTCCACCATTAAAAGCCAGACCTCGACATCTACTGCCTCACAATCACACCCAAAGTGCAAAGAGAAATCAATGTTATTTCTTGGCCTTTGTGCTTCTACATGCCAAGGTCCTGGTGACTTAAGGGATTTTCAGGAATAATTTTGTAATCTTTGCCTCTGAACTGATTTTGAGATCTACTACTACCCTTATAAATGCACACAAATCTGCTGCATTATCTGTCTCTCCTTCTAGACTGAAGCTCCCTGAGGACAGACAATAGGCCTGCCTCCATCACTGCCGACATCCTCAGGATCTAGCAAAGCACTTACTAGTAAGTACTCAATACACCTTTGTGGAGTGGATGATGGTAGACAACAGGTGCAGATGGATGATGGAGGAAGGACTGTGAGAGCTGTGGGAAGCCGAGCTGTGCAGGATGCAACTGGAGAGAGGCTGGTACCTAATGTGGCCAAGCCCCCGCCGGGCTGTGGGGGGGAGGATGAAGGAAGCGAGGTGGTTAAACTGCCGCGATTGGACTCCCCCAGAGGCCTGCACTGCCACAAGTCTCTCAGAGTTGTTAAGTATTACATTGTACTTTCTCTCAAAGCAAGATGGCTGGGTTAGAGCCTCATGCCAGGCCGTGCATCATTGCACTGTGAGTCACTGCACGGTACTGCTGTAGCCCTCGGGGCTCAGACACTGCACAATATCCTCTTGGATTCCTGGCCCAAACTAAAACCCCCAGCAAACCCCCTACCATGTCCCTGCTCATGACTCCCTCTCCTAGCCCCAAATTTTGCTTCGACCCCAATGCCAACCCCGATCTTGATCCCAACTGTGTTTACAAGCCTGGAACCCATCCCAGCCTTGATTCCTATTGTGACTCTAACCTTGGCCCAGGTACATCCATGCTTCTGATCTTAACTACATTAGACATCTGTACTTGTGTTGTTTTTTTATAATCTTTTATACACATTATTTTATTTGACATTTACCCCATGTAATTGGGGTATGTAATTGTCCCCATTTTACAAATGAGAGAACTGAGACTCAGTGGGAAAAATGCCTTGCCCTGACTGGTTGGCTTGGTTGGGCATCGATCGTCCTGCAAAGCAAAAATCATCGGGTTGATTCCTGGTCTGGGCACGTGCCTGGGTTGCAGGTTCGGTCCTTGGTCGGGGCGTGTATGAGAGGCAATCAATGGATGTTTTTCTCCCTCTTTCTCTCCCTCCCTTTACCTCTCTCTAAAAAAAGAAAGAAAAAAGAAAAACGCTCAAGGTCACACTGCTAGTAAATTGGGGAGCCCAGATCAGATTTAGGTCCCCATTGTCCTTGTGGCCAAGTGACCCTAGATAAACATCTCAGGATACTAATAATAGTGATAATAATAATAGGCTTAACTTACTGGGCAATTTCTTTGTGACAGGCAAAGATGCTAAGAGGTGTTGATACATTATCTCATCTAATCCTCCTCAAAGGCCACGGAGCTCTGGAGCCTATTTTACAAGTGAGGAAACCATGGCTTATAGAGGTGAGGTAACTCGTCCAGCGTCACACAACTTGTACAAGGCAGTCCAGGATTTGAACCCAAATCTCTCTGACTTTAAATGCAGCTCACTTGAACCTTTACAAAGAAGTGAGGTGGTGACAGGAAGGAGCTGGGAGCCTCAGTCTTGCCGCCGTGCTCCCACCATAGCTTTTGCGCTGTAGTGCCAAACACCAGCATATTGTGCTTGATGATCAAAACTGGGTCAAAAATGAGTCAATCTTTGGTAGGACTGACTCACTGTGGTGTCTGTCAGCTCTAAAGTGAGACAGGAAGCCTCAGAGAACAACTGCCAGCTGACCACTGTGGAGTGGCTGAAGGTCCCAGAAGCCCTGCAGCAATCAGACATGAAAACCCATGTGTCTGCCAAAGACGTTGGACTTATTCTGAAAGATAAGACCCTCCAATATTCATTTCTTTCTTCATATGTAGCCCTACCCCCTAACAGGGCCCTATTTTGGTTTCAACTTCTCTGTCTTTCCTCGCTGACTCCCGTACTATCCTTTCCCTTCATGGATGGGTTTCTTTGTCCCCATCCCAGTCCCGGTCCCCATCCCAGCTCCTGACTTTGAATATCTTTGCTGCCGCCCTTCTCATGTCCTGTGTTTCTGAGTCTCATCTCAGTGCCTGGTAGATCCATGTGATGGGACTCCCTCCCCCGCCGCCCCATTTTTGGCAATTTTTTTTTTGTAAAATATGTATAACATAACATTTACCACTTTTAACCATTAAAATATTTTTATTTATTTTTTATTGTGGAAAAATAAAACATAAAATCTATTTTTTATCCACTTTAAGTGTACAGTTCTGTGGCATTGAGTACAGTCACATTGTTATACAACCATTACCACTATTCATTTCTAGAACTTTTTCTTTTAAAAAAAATTATTGATTGATTTTACAGAGAGAGACAGAGAGATTTTTTGTTCCACTTATTCATGCACTCATTGGTTGCTTCTTGTATGTGCCCTGACTGGGAATTGAACCCACAATCTTGGCATACCTGGACAATGCTCTAACCAACAGAGCTACCCAGCCGGGTCCCATTTCCAGAACTTCTTCACCATTCCAAACAGAAACTCTGTCCCCATTAAACAATAACTCCCCAACCCCTCCCCCTCAACACCTGGTAACCCCTCTATTCTACTTTCTCTCTGTATGGATTTGCCTGTCGTAGGTACCTCATTTCAGTGGAATCATGAAAACTTCACAATATGTGACCTTTTGTGTGTGGTTTATTTTACTAAAACATAATGTTTTCAAGGTCCATCCACGTTGAAGCATGTATCAGAATTTCATTCCTTTTTAGGTCTGGATGATATTCCATTGCATGCTTGTGCCACATTTTGTTTATCTGTTCTTCTGTTCACGGACAGTTGGGTTGCTTCACCTCTTGGCTAGTGTGAGTAATACTGCTGTGCACACGGGTGTGCAAATACCTGTTTGAGTCTCCGCTTTCAGTTGTTTTGGGTATCTTCCTGGGAGTGGAATTGCTTGATCATATGTTAGTGCTATTTAACTTTTGAGGATTTGCCAAACTCTTGTCCACAGTGGCTGCACCATTTTACGTTCCCACCAGCAAACAACGCGTAGGGTTCCAATTTCTCCACATCCTCACCAATTCTTGTCGTTTTCCGCTTTTTTGATAATAACCATCCTAACAGGTATGGAGTGGCATGTGAACACAGTGTTTGGTCTCCAGTCCAAGTGCTCCAGATTTCTAGGGCCCGCTCCGCCCCTGGCTCTGACGATCGGCATTTCCCGGTGGCAGAGAAACCACCAGGGCCAATCAGTGGCCAACGTCCTTCCTTCTCTTGACCCCCTGGTCTCTCCTCCAGGCTCTGAAGAGCTGCTTTCTTTTTCTCCTGCCTTTTGCTCATGGAGAATTGGACTAAAACATAATACAGACTCTGGGAAGGATGCTAATTCAATATCTTTAGATCAACAATCTTCTGAGCTCCTTTTTCCATGCAGTTTTCCAGACCAGAGACGATTGTGCTGACTCCCTGAGGACCAACTTTATGGCTCTGACCTGCCACTGACCCCAAGACTAGAACAGCATCTAGAGCCTTGGGCTAAATTGTTTCTTGATGTCCTCAGGACCTTAGGGGACAGCTTATATTTTAGCTACAACCCCCAAGCGATTTGAATCAGGCTGCTCTCTAGCTCCTTCCTTTGCTGAGGCTGGATTCAGCGGTTTAGGTCTCTAACGCGGATCCTGGGTGGGTGAGTCACCCCTTGCCTGAGCATCATGACTCCATGAGGGAAATTCAGAGACCCGGAATTTCGGTCAGGATTCCCTGTTCACATTCCCAGAACCCAGACTCTCTGGGGCAACATTTGTTTATCTTGTTTAATACTTACGTCCTCTCTGTGGACTTCTGATGTCAAGAGCAGGGTGTGTCAAACCTGGTCCCCCAAGTCCTCAGACATCCTGGGTCTTGCTTTAGCCCAAGCCTCATCCCTTTGCTTAAAAGTGCCTGATGTAAATTTCTTTATCTCCAGCCACTTCTGTCTTCTGCAAAAGCAGGTGGAAAAAAGTCCTTCTGCATTCCACAAGAGAAAATGGAGGCCAACAGAGGGAAGTGACTCACCAAGGTTCACAGATGGAGTCAGCAACCAAACAGGGAATGGGCCTCCGTTCTCTGACTCCTAAAACCACAGCCCTCGCCATGGGCAGTCATCTCTTCCTCAAGAAAAAGCTCTCCCTCGAGCTCAGAAATATGGCCTTTGTACGTGACAGGTGCCGCTGGGATTGGGCAGTGCGGCTCTCTACCTTCAGTTTTCCCACTCGAATCCCTGAGACTATTGGCCTTCAAATGTGGATTTCATGGTTCAGCCCTTTGATAGAAGTTTCTAAGGCTCTTCGTAAAGCAAAACATATGACCCTGAGTGTTTGGAAAAACAAAAGCTCCCACAGAATGGGAACAAAGGCAGCTGTAGCAGTCCTAATGTCATCCTTTGCATTGCCTCTTCCTTTCTGGGGTCCTCTCATTCCAATTCTTTCCCCCCTCCCCCTACACAGGCCCAGCCCCAGGAGTTTATCAATCCCACCCCTCCCCCCAAATCCCTCCTGCCCAAGTCCAAAATATCTTACCGTACTTAACTTCCTCTTCTTGTGATTGGTGATGTGAGATGATACCAGGTCCACATGATGAGGTAAAGTGAGGCGGATGACATAGGCATTGCAATGTGAAGTTAGGCTACTACTGACCTGACCATGGGGGTTGCTTGAACACAGCACGGAGATACCTTGACAATCAATCTGATAACCCAGACGGCTACTAAGTGACTAATGGGTGGGTAGCATATCCAGCGTGGAGACCCTAGACAAAGGGATGATTCCCAGCCCAGGTGGGACAGTGGGACAGAGGGGGACTGCATGAGATTTTGCCATGCTCCTCAGAATGGCATGCAATTTAAACCTTATGAGTGGTTTATTTCAGGAATTTTCCATTTAATGTTTTTGGATCATGGTTGACCACAGGTAACAGAAACTGCAGGAGGTGAAACCGTGGATAAGAGGGGCACTACTGACTTTGAATACCCCTATATCTGAAGATACATGTGTCATCATACAGTATTTGCCTTTTTGTGACTGGCTTATTTCACTTAGCATAATACTCTCAAGGTTCACCCATGTTGTAGTATGTGACAAGATTTCCTTCTTTTTTTAGGCTGAATGATACTCTGTTGTATGTATAGACCACATTTCACTTAGCCATTCATCTGTCAGAGGACATCTGGGTTGCTTTCACCTCTTGGCTATTGTGAATAGTGCTATGAGTGTGCAAATATCTCTTTGAGCCCTTGCTTTTGATTCTTTTGGATATATATGCAGTAGTGGTATTGCTGGGTCATTTGATAGTTCTATGTTTAATTTTATTTTGAGGAACCACCATACTATTTTCCATAAGCAGTTTGCCTCATTTCACGTTCCCAACCATCAGTGCTCAAGGATTTCAACTTCTTCACATCCTTGCCAATACTTGTTATTTTCTGTTTTGTTTTGTTTTTAAAGTATCCAGCTTAACCCTGGCTGGTGTGGCTCAGTGGATTGAATGCAAACCAAAGCGTCTCCAGTTTGATTCCCAGTCAGGGTACATGCCTGGGTTGCAGGCCAGATCCCCAGTAGGGGGCGCATGAGAGGCAACCACGCATTGATGTTTCTCTCCTGTTTCTTCCTCCCTTCCCCACTGCCTAAAAATAAATTAATAAAATCTTTTAAAAAATAAATCAAGTAGCCAGCTCACTTAATGGCTTTTTAATTGTTTCATGAATATATATTTTTTGTCTTCCTTACCAGATTTTAAACTTCTTCAGGGCAGGGATCATGTCTGCTCTTCTGTGTGCCCTTAGGGCCCTAGCACAATCAATGTTAGGCATGCCTTGTATTTGAAAGTAATTTTTAGTTGATCGAATAAAATTAACAGTTTGAGTTGAGCTCAATTCTTTCATTTTTAGAACTTGGGGTAGACTTTTCTTTACACATAGAAGAGGCCGGACTGCCGTGATACAGACTGAATACATCCGGGACACTATGTATGGGGACCATGTCACTGCTGCTTTCCTCTTGACTAAAAAAAGCAAACGTGGTCATCCCACAAGCTGCCCGGTCCATTGTTATTGGAGGTAGTCCCCACTCTCCTTGCACAGGGACGATGCTCTGGAAATCCAGTTCTATCCAGGAATCAGAAGATCCGAGGCTTAAAAAATAAGAAGCTTGAGAAGATCTTCCTGAAACTTGGGAGAGGACTAGCACAGGCACTGTGAGGAAGCACCGCAGATAGAAAGGGGCTAGTAAAGCACAGGTATTCTCAGTTCCGCTTTGTCCTCACCTCTGCCCAGTTTCTCCCAGTTTTCCGGAGGGCTTGGGAAGCCAGTTTCTCATTCACTGCCATTCACTGCTAACAAGAGGCTATCTTATTCTCCAAGTTCTTTTAGTCTGTCTGTGGAAAAGTCCCTCTGTGAGCCATCCGTTTGGCATTTTAAAAATGAAATTATCACTAGGATCTAAAAGAGAACAAGTATAAAAGTGCTGAAGCAATTAACTTTTGGAGAATAGCGTCTTTAGGAACCCACCCCAAGGTGGCTGGGTTGGCACGAGGCTCTCAGGTGTACATCCCCTCCTTGATTCATCCCTGTCTGGGAAATTTGTCTACCAGTTGGCCTTCCAGCCCTAGACTTTTCCCACCTTTACATTCTCCTCTGGCCTCCATCCCAAAGGTGGGGGTGGAGTAGAAGCCCTAGTAGAGAGAAAGTTTAGAATGTCATTGGGCATTCCCAGGTAAAAAAAAAAATAAAGCAACACTCGCTAGATATGCATTGGCTGAAATTTCCCTTAAAGTTGTTCAGTGGTAAGAATCCTCTGGAATACATCTTAGGAATCATCCTAGGCCCCATCCTGGACCTACTGAATCAGAATTCCCGAAGAAGTACCTGAAATACTGTACCTTTAAATCTTCAAACCAGGTGATTCCTATTATCAGACAAAGCTGGAAAAAAATAACATTAGTGAATATTTCTTACTACAGATTCTGGCACCTACTCAACAGGGTACCTTTTTTCCCTCAGGGAGGGGTAAAGTGACAACACTATCGTCATGATTATCAACACAGCATTTGGAACCTTGGGTTTGACCTGCCAGATATTGACTTGGCTGTGTGACCTCAACCTCTCAGAGTCTCAGTTCCTTATCTATAAAGTGGGGATGATATCGCATCTCTCTCATTGAAGATTAAAGGAGACAATGCATACGGTTTCCCAATTCTTGCCAAATAAAGTATATGCTCAATAAACAGGTGCTATTTTTATTTCTCTACAGAAGAACCTTAGGGCATCCCCAATATATAAATATGGGTGAATAATGGTTGTGAGAAAGGAAGACTAGCCAATGACAATTCCAGGGATCCACGCAGATATACAAGCATAATCCGAAGACCCGATGTTCACTTCTCTGACTAGACCCAGCAGACTCAAGCATGGCTGGCTATATTAAGCAAAAGGAAGGCCATTTTTATCAAAGTTTGGCTTGAGCTGGGTAGGCAGCAATCAACAGAGATGTGACTTGGATAGCTGGGCTACCTTAAGATAGTACCATGGGTTAGAAGTAGGATGATTCCCAGGTATCGGGACAGGCACCCTACCTTCCTGACTGAATATGATACTGCCTCAGAGATAGTTCTCCAAACCCTGGAATCAACTAGCTCCAGTTGATTCACAGTGCCACCATTTCCCTATAGTGTGACCTCATGTAAACTGCTTAAACTTTGTGCCCCTCAGTTTTCTTGCCCATGAAATGGTGATATTAATAGGATCTTCCTGAGAAGTTGTTGGTAATTTTGAAAAAGAAAATGAATACAAAGCAAATACAAGCTGGCTATTGTTATTTGTCTTTAATAAAAGATAGATTATAATATCCCCTTGGAAAGAAGAGACTTTTTCTTCTTTCATTCCTTCACACTACCCACCATCACTGTTCTCAAAGTAAGCAGGAGCCTCCTGGTTGGATTACCTACATACTGTTCCTTCCACTCACTCTGCATACACACCTGTCTCAGGGGCTCCCTGTGTGTCCCTGCTCCTGGTTCCCATAGACTTCCATCTATTTTGCTCTGTGATACCCTCAGAAAGGGGACTGACCTCTCCCCAGGACCTGGTTGCCTCACCACACTGGTATCAGTCACCCCTTGGAGTAGAGGAGCACTTTCTGCAGGTGGGTAGGAAATAGGAAGTAGGAAAACAAACACATTGAGGGTGGGGATTGAGAGTGGTCAGGAAGGGAGTAGTGAGGATTCAGAGCAGGAGGAGAGAGGGTGGAAATGTGTCATGGGTTCCTCAAAATCGGTGAATTCTGAATCTCATCATTTTCAGTGAATGAACTCAGATGATTCATTTCCCTTTATTAGCCTTCTCTTTCCTCGCTTACTTCGAAGACAGAGTAGCCTATAGAATCCAGCTTGGGAGAACCACGAGCACATGAAATTATATACCACATAGGCTATGAGTGTTTGGTTGGTTTTCTTATGAACAACTTCTTGAGAATACTAGCTCCTGGCTGAAACTATTTCCTTAAATGTCCTTGATTTGTTGGCAGTTTTCAGCAACACCAGTTTCTGGTTTCCCATCCTAGCCCTTTGTTCCTGGGCACTTCCTTTAGCTTCCAGTTAAGCAGCCATTGCCATCCTACATGATAACCTGGGCTCTAAACAGAAGTTCTAAGGACTGGGCCAAGCTTTGGGCCCTGGTGGGCACTCGGATTCCAGAAAGTCTGGAAATCAGTGACCAACATTTCTTTAAGGAATTAAGTTCCTAACTTGGGAAGTAATTGGGTTTAGGTTAGGGAAAAAGAAAAATTGGGCCCAGTCTCAAAATATTCATGCAGTGTTCTGAGCTGACTGGCCTGGGTGGGTCAGAGATGGTGAGAGAGGAAAGGGCACGAAAGGGTAAGAGGGCATACGCTAAAGCTGGAGGGAACAACTTGGCTCCTCCTTTCACTGTGCTACTGAGATAGTATAACCTCAGGGCGCAGCCCCTGAGCTCTTTGCTTTCCATGAGTAAGGAGACAAATATGTGGCTTCCCCAGCCCCATTCTTTCCACAGCCACTGGGGGCCTAGCAGCTTCAGCAGCTTCCCTATCATGTTACAGGCCCAAGACCTGGCTTTCAGTGCCTCCTGTGAGAACAGCCTCTTCCCCCTCAGCACTAAACACGCAGGGAGCAGTCCTCAGACCCAAGGAAGCTATGTGACCAGCATTCAGTGCCTCCATCTAAGAACTGCAGAGGAGTCTGTCTGCCCCAGGTGTAGGCGAGAGAGAAAAGAGCTGTGGCCACAGAGAAGGGAGAGGAGGGAGTAGGAGCCGAGGCTGTGGGGGTGAGCAGCATACGCAGTTGGCCAGTTGCTGGGAACCATTTGTTAAGGACACAGCGTCCCCACTTAACTGGAATCCTGGGAGGGACTCCAGAGAATGCCCTGGTCTTCTGGGTCAGTACAGCCATAGTCAGGTATGCAAGGCAGGCAGGCACTCAGGGCAGGAGCTCCAGTTTATAAAGTTCATCCTTCTCTCTCTGGCATCTAGAACTGTGCCTGGCACATAGTAGGTCCATGATAAATATTGAGTGAGTGAATAAAGGAATGAAGAGATGCTTTCACCACACACAAGCATTATCTCATTCAATCTGCAAGGAGAGGCACAGGCAGGGCAACCCTTGCCTCATTTTGTGGGTGGGGAGTTCTTGCCTACTTGGATGGGGCCGACCAGAGGCTACTCTCTCTATAGCACCATGCTGAACATTCTTGGTATAGCAACCCAGGAATACATCCTGAGACTCGACATGAACTTCTTTGTGGGTCATGCTGGTCAGAAAATAGCCTTTCAGGGGCCCAGTTTCCTGGATACAGTCTCGGGCCAAGTTCGGACATCCTGGTCCTCCTTGAACACTTGGCATCTGCCTGTTCTTTTATAAGCATCTCCAGGAAAGGCGGCCCCTCCATCTCCGCTACCACATCTGACTCAGGAGGTCTGGACCTCTGAGACACAGAGGCAGGGGGCTGATGGCTGTACTGTGGGAGTCAGGAACAGAATGAAATCACACATATTCAGTTCCTTATTCTCTCACTCTTGATAGAAACTTCAGAGAGTCTAGACCACCAAATTAGTTCCTGGAACTCAGGCAAGCAACTAACTCATACTGCATACAGTAGGGCTTTCCAGGATCTCAGAGCCCACACTCTGAGGCGTGTTTCCGGAAGGAGAGCTCCAGAGCCAGCAGGGGGGCTCCCCTGAGCTGCAGCATCTTACATCACCTGGCCCTTCTCTTCACAGTATCTGTCTTAGACCCGTCTCTTATGGAGGAAGGGAGAGAGAGGGCACAGAAACAAGGATCAGAAATCCTGGATTCTAGTGCTGCCTTTGCTACTCACCAACTATGAACCTTCTCTCCACCTCATTTTCCTCATCTGCAAAATGGGAATAATGATTCCCAACTATATCACAAGACGATTGTGAGTTTAAAGAGGAACAAGTTGTACCAAAGTGCTTTTTAGCACAAGACAGAAACAGTGGCAAGAGCAAAATAAAAAAGACAGAGAGCAGGGAAACGTCCAATGTGCCCCAAAGCTCTCTGTTCCCACTTGTTCACTGATTCATTCATAATAAGCACCTATGTGAACAAGGGATGCACAAATGCTGGGGCAAGGGGGGAGGGAGGCAAAGATAGCTAAGATGTACATGGTCTCTGCCCTCCAAGAACTGAAAGACTAGTACAGACTGTGCACCAAAAGATGGACACAGAGATTTTACAGAGCACCAAACATCACAGAGTAGAAAAGAAGTTCTGTGAAGAGTTGGAGGCCCTAGGATTGTTCAACCAGGTGAAGAGGCCACAGAGGGAAGGTGGAAGGAGAGGGGTGTCACGCTGCATAACGGTCTGCAAGCCTCTTTGTTGGGGAGGAAATGAGGTCACCCTGCCCTCCAAAATCAGCATGACAGCCTCCAGCCAAGTAATCTGGAGTCATGAGAGCTGCTGGGAGCTCTGTGAATCATGACAGTCTGCTGGGAATTTCCTGGTAACTAACCTAGGAGTTTCGGGGTAAGTCCTAAGGCTGCAACACCTCTGTTTACATTTTGATCACGTTTATTTACAATTATTAGGTTCTAAATCTAAACAAAGTATGCCACAGTCTTCTAGAGGAAGTAGTGAGGCCAGCTCTGAGACCTATAGCACCTCTGACTCAGTCCATCCCCTGGGAGGCTGGCAGCTAATCAGCCAGGTATGAAAAACTCACTCTGGAGAGCAATGGGTCTCCTGCCTCTCTAAAGCTGGATGGTTAACTTACACTTTCCCCAGGCAGAGGCTGGCAACCTGATCCCTCTGGCTGGAACAGAGCAAAGTGGTTTTCTTCCTTCCTTCCATCCTGGCACTCTCCCTGCCCTCCTCCTGTCCCTCTCAAGTGGACCCAAATTCAAGGTCCAGGTTTGCCAGGCAGCAAAATGCGTTAGGCCTAGGCAGAAAGGAGGACCCATCCTTGGGTTTGACTTTGGGCCCCTAGTGAGTAACGGGGACTGAGACCTCTACCCTCTCGTCAAGGGAGACAATCCTGCTGGGTAGAATCCAAGTGACCTCAAGCCCAGGTTCCCAACACTAAGGGAGAGCGGTAGGGGTGAGTGAACCTCAGGGTCCCTACTGCGCTCCTTCAACTCTGCCTTGGGATATGGCACATGCGCATGTGCATGTGTGTTACACGACTGTTTGCCTTGACCTTGGGCAAGAAGAGCAGTGGAGTCCTTTCTGCACAGTCAGTCTTACTGGAGCTCAGTCTTATTTGATAAGCAATAATTTTATCTTATTAGAAACAATGCCCTGTGATGAAGTAGAACACTAAATAAACATGCATTTAAAAGCTGTAATTATCTTCTTGGAATGGATGGTCTAAAGATGTTTTCAAAAACTTAAACAGTGTACAATAAATCTCATTCTTGCCCTCCAGTTCCCCAGTTGCTCTCCTCAGAGGTGAAAACAGAGCTTCCTACCCTTCTCCAGCTTTCTCTCCACATTAACTAGGCTTTACTATTTCATCGTCTTTATTAACTAACTATATTCTGGCCCAGGCCAGTAAATGAGTTGTTCATTATAGGAATGTCCTGAGAGGCCCACCCACACTGTGACAGAAAGCAGCAGCAGTCTGTGCCCTAAGGCCCTGTTCTCACAAGTCCCCAGCCCTGTGTCACGACCCTTATTTAATCCTTATCAAGCCCTTCCTTTCAAAGACTGCCCTTAAGCTGCAGATTTTTAATAAACTCCCACCACGCTTTCCCCCCTTTCCCAACCACTACCAAACTCCCTTACCTTGACAAGCAATTATCTCAGTTTTGTCTTATCCACTGGTTGTGCTGATGATTTTGGAAGAGCTGGCATCTGAAATAAGCAGCCCCTGTTAGCTGTTTTTTTGTCTTTGTTTTCAGCGAGCATGTGCTGCGTGCATTTTCATGCTGAGAAGACTTCACAGCTGTGCGAGCTGCAGACCGTGCCCCTACACCCAGGGTTCTCATTCATTCTCCTAGGCAGTTGGGGGTCAAGAGTGGGAAGTTGGGGAAGGGCTGACTTAGGCGGCCTGGGGGAGGCATCAGAGCTGGGCAGAGGAGAGAGTCTCTGGAGTGTCCTGTGATTGGGTGTGCAGGTGGATGGGTGGTCTGCACTGGGAGGGACCCAGGACAGGTGAATGGGAGGAGGGGCGGGGAATTTAGATGCCTCTGTATCTCTCAATTCAGACCTCGTTGGTCCCCTCTGCCGGAGACCATGCTGCTCCTCATTCTCAGTCATAGATGAGGAAATACTCAGGGTCCAGGTCGCGGCGCTACCCAGGGAAGGGGAGGAAAGGAGGTGGACCCGGCGATCCCCGGCCGGGGCGGGGCCAGGGCCTAGGCGGGTCTTAATATACAGCCCGCGCGCCGGCTTGCAGCACAGCGGGGAGGCTGCAGTCCCAGAACCCAGGCGTTACAGGGTGGCAACCTATCCTCCAGGTCCCGTTCCCGCACCCCTCCCGCCGCAGCTACCGGTGAGTGCAGACCACGCTAAGGGCGCTGGGCGGATGCGCAGCGGCCCCCACTCCTCCGCGCTTCCCTTCCCCCAGCCCGGGCTGCTCCCGCCCGGCAGCAGCTGCGCGCCGAGTTCCTGCTCCGCGTGCCCATGCGTCTCCCTGCGGGTGCGGGTCCAGGCAGTGCAGAGACCCCTGAATCCCAGAGAGGAAGGACGACCGCGGGCTCGCCTCGCAGGTGACCGCTAGGGTCAGCTCTGAACTGCAGTAACCCACCCAGTTCGCCTTCTCGCTCCTCCGCCTCGTTCCCTGACTTCTCCTTCCCTTGCAGGGCCGCTGTCCAGAGCTCCAGCCTCGCCACCATGAGAGTCCCCCTGGCGTGCCTGCTCCTCTGTGTCCTGGTTAGTAGCAACTGCGAAGTGAGACGCTTCCCTGCTTTGACCTGTAGCGGCGGGAGGGGGCTTGCAGGACCCCCAAATAGCACCAGGGGAAGGAAAGGGGCTGCATAGGGAGCTGGAGTACCCCGGGTCCCATCCCAGCAGGGCCAGGCCCTCGGAGAAATGAGACAGGTGTGACAGTGGAGACCTTGAGAACCAGGGGGAGCTCGCATTTGCAGGCAAAGGAGGAAAAGGCCGTGGAATTGCCACAGCCTCCTGGCACTTGATATGTAAAGCTTGCTTGAGTCAATCCATTTCTCTTCTTTGGAAACCTATGATCTTCGATTTGAGGGCTAGTGAGATGTGGTCAGAGTGAGGAGAGACGGAACTGTAGGGAAGGGTGGGGTTGGGGCCAGTTTTGGGACTGGGGCCAGTTTATCCGCACCCTGGAGCCCCAGGGACATAGGACCTTTGGTGAACTTTCCCCTCCCCCTCTCTTTTCCAGGGTAGCCATGACCTTCATCCAGTGTCTGGTGCATGTGAGTATCCACCCCTTGCACAATATCTGGCTGCAAAGACATCTTGGAGAAGCCTCAGGAGGCAGCCCTTCCCTGTCCCCGATGCAGGGCGGGCCCCTCCCCCTCCCTTACCTTCGCCTCTCCTGCTCCTTGCTTACCTACCCCCCACTTTGTGCTTTTCAGCAAAATGTGGCTGTCTGAATGGAGGCACATGCGTGTCCTACAAGTACTTCTCCAACATTCAGCGATGCAGCTGCCCAAAGAAATTCCAGGGGGAACACTGTGAGATAGGTATGGGGATCTGGCTCTAACTGGGAGAAGGGGCACCAGAGATTTGGGGGCAGGGAGAGATGGGTGGGAAGCAAGGGCACGCAGGGGTTAGGAACTGGGGGTGGAGTGGGGGGCACCATCCCTATGTGATATGATATACACAGTCAAACACATAAACACACGTTGTCTCGTGAAGCTGGGGCTGCACAGATGATGGAAAGAGACCCTTTCCGGTGTCTTCTGCCAGGCCTGAAGACATGCAAGGCCTGGCAGCATCTCTAAAATGTCTGCCTGAACTTCCTCTTCTTTCTGATATTCTCTCATCCTCACATCTTTCCACAGATACATCAAAAACCTGCTATCAGGGAAACGGTCACTCTTACCGAGGGAAGGCCAACACTGACATCATGGGCCGGCCCTGCCTGGCCTGGAACTCTGCCAACGTCCTTCAGAAAACGTACCATGCCCAAAGACCTGATGCTCTTCAGCTGGGCCTGGGGAAACACAATTACTGCAGGTGAGGTGGGGGCAGCAAGGACCTTCCCCATGGCCTCACAGTCCCTTCAGCTCCCAGAGTGCTGGCCATAACATGAGGAAGGCAAGGCCTCTGGTTGCCTCTTTCTTGGAGGGGAGGGCGCAGGAAAGACATTCTGTGTTCGAGTGACATTCCTCTTCCCTCTCTGTTGCCAGGAACCCAGACAACCAGAGAAGGCCCTGGTGCTATGTGCAGGTTGGCCTAAAGCAGCTTGTCCATCAGTGCCTGGTGCAAGACTGTTCTTTTGGTGAGTGTTGCCAACCTGTTTGTGATAGTTGGTGAAAGGCGACAAACTCATAGGTCCTCTTATTCCATGAGAGGAGGGGTAAGGATGGAGGCCTCTCTAGACCCCAAAACCGGGAGGTCAGAGGATGAGGAGAGGGACACTTTATCCTATCTTCCTAAGACATCCCTCTCTTTCTCCTCCAGGAACAGGTACTTATTCTCCAACTGAAACAGAGTTTCAGTGTGGCCAGAAGGCTCTGAGGCCCCGCTTTAAGATTGTTGGGGGAGAATTCACTGACATTGAGAACCAGCCTTGGTTCGCAGCCATCTATAAGAAGAATCGTTCAGGTTCTACGAGCTACATATGCGGTGGCAGCCTCATCAGTCCTTGCTGGGTGGTCAGCGCCACGCACTGCTTCATGTATGTTCCTCTGTCTCTTCTCCCCGACCCTCCTGCCCTACCCCAAATACCTCCTTTTCTCCTTCCTAGAAAAGGGTTCCACTTTAATCTCAAATGCAGCCCCCAGCCTTGGGGACAAGTCATGCTTTGAGGTCACTGTGGTGGGGAGGAGGAAGTGACAGGATCTCATGAGATCAGATTGTCTGACAGGTCCCCTGTCCCACAGTAATTACCCAGCAAAGGAAGACTACATTGTGTACCTGGGTCGGTCAAGTCGGAGCTCCAATACACCTGGGGAGATGAAGTTTGAGGTGCAGAAGCTCATCTTGCACGAGAACTACAGCGCTGACACGCTCGCGCACCACAATGATATAGGTGAGTGCAAAACCCTCGTGGGCCATCACCATGATGGCCGGTGGGCAGGGGGGGTTCAAAGACACTCGAGTGGGGGTGGGGTGGGAGCGGGGTTTTGGTTGGAGGGGAACTTGAAGACCCTACTTTACACAACAAAGAGGGACATGGGGAAAGGTTCAGGGTGACATACATATATGAGGGGCTTGGTGCTCCTCTGTAAAGTCCCTGAATTTTCAAACAGGTAGCCTTCTCTGGGTGGCAGTGGCCCTGTGGGCAGATGGTTGGCCTGGGATGACCCTTCCTTTGTTAGATGCAGGCTCTGTCTGTCTCAGGATACAGACCTTTGAGAGAGCGTTGGGCTGGATTTCAGCCCAGCTACCTCAGCTGGGGATTTTTGTAGGAAAAACCTCACACAGCCGTGTGCACTAGCCCTGGCTGTCTAAGCCTTTGTCAGCAGCAGGAACAAAGCTCATGAGGCATGGTACAGGGGAGGCTGGTTTCATCCTACCAACACACCTCCCAGAATGACCTCTGACCCTAACTGACCTAGGGATACACAGCTGCTCCCTCAGCATTTGGAGGGCAGAGACAGTGATCACCTGACCAGGTGGTGATCTTTCTCCTCTGATGTCTTCCCCCTCTCCCCTAGCCTTGCTGAAGATTGGTTCCAACTCACGCCAGTGTGCGCAGCCGTCCCGGTCCATTCAGACCATCTGCCTGCCCCCAGAGTCTGGCGATGATAGTTTTGGCAGAAGCTGTGAGATCACTGGCTTTGGAAAGGAGAGTAGCAGTAAGTGACCTTTGGGGCTAGCTGACAGGGTCCTGGGGGAGTGTTGTCACCTGGAGATGAGCTCAGCTTGATTAAGGAGGACTGTGGAGATAGCAGATGGGGCCAGGGATGGAATCGGGAGCATTTTTTAGGGAATGGTAAACCATAAAGCTACATAGTTGGGGGGTGAGGGGCTATGGCTGGTGTAAACACTCTGATTTGGGCGGAAAAAGAATAGAGACTTTCCCTTGTAGGACTACTTTTTGGTCCCCTCCCTGGCAGAGTGTCCCAGTGGGAAGGCTGGACAAACACATCTTGACATAAATTCTTTCATGTTTCTTCCATCCAGCTGACTATGTCTATTCAGAACGGCTGAAAATGACTGTTGTGAAGTTGGTGTCCCACCGGCGGTGCCAGCAGCCCCACTACTACGGCTCTGAAGTCACCACCAAGATGCTGTGTGCTGCTGACCCGCAGTGGAGAACGGACTCTTGTCAGGTGAGAGTGCCAAGCATCTCTCTCCATCACCCCCAACTCTCCGGGGCTCCTGGGCATGTCTCCACCAGCTTCGGGGAGCCTCTCTCCAGCCAAAGCCCCCAGAAGCCAGAATCAAGAGCTCGAGTTTTATAGTGTTTAAAGCAATCCTTACGTCTTTACCAAACATTTGTCATCAGCCTGTCTCTGTGGTAGGCACTTCAGCCGGGGGGAGAGGGGGGAGTAAGAAGAAACAATAGAAAATGGGACAGCTCAATGTTCAGGGTGTGGTGTGAATTCTAAATGATCAGATATTGAGGAGAAGGTGGTGAGTGCCAACTCGATGGTCACGGAGGGAAAGCTTTAAAGAGCTTGTGACTCAATAGGGATTTAAGGAGGCAAAGGAACCAAAGAAGAGCGTTTCAGTGGCAAGATATAAATGCGAGAATGAGGTCAGCGTATTCCAGGATGGGAGGAGAGGAAGGGCCGGAGGAAGTAGGTGGAATGGTGGCAGGTCATAGGGCCTTGAAAGCCGAGCAGAGGATTTTAAACTTGACGTGGTGGGAAATGGTAGTCACCAAGGACTCTGACTCTGGGACACTCTCCCTTCTCTCTCGGGCATGATTGGGTGGTAGGATCCAATGGCCCCCTCCTAACTTCTTCCAGGGCTCACCTTTTGTGTCTTTGGCTTAACAGGGAGACTCAGGGGGACCCCTGGTCTGCTCCATCCAAGGCCGCCTGACTCTGACTGGGATTGTGAGCTGGGGCCGTGACTGTGCCATGAAGGACAAGCCAGGTGTCTACACAAGGGTCTCACACTTCCTGTCCTGGATCCATACTAACACCAAGGAAGAGAATAGCCTCGCCCTGTGAATGGCCCCTAGGGAGCCACCCACTCCCACGGTGACCATCATTTTTGCAGGATGTCCATCTGCCCTGGCTACACATAAGGAAGAGACTGAAGTAGATAGGCTCTCCAGAAATAGTTTTGCTTGTGCTGCCCACCACGGTGAGCAGCAATATCTTCACCCTTAGTTACAGGCCTGGGTGCTGGGCGCCCAGATCCCCTCTGGCCAGGTTGGAGGGGGTGGTCTGATCCAGGACGGTACTGACCAGTAGTTTGTCTTTTTCTGGACTAAAGTCTCCTGGAGGTAAAAATGGTGTCTCCTATGCATGGGAAGAAGAGGCAGCTCCCCCACCAGCTGGCGTACTGTTGGGAAATGAATAATTTCCCAATTAGGAAGTGTAACAAAACTGAAGTCTCTTGAAGGGGCTTGGCCAATGTGGGAACAGTGGTTTGGGGAGTAGGGACACTAATACCTTGAGGGAAGGGCTCTGACATTCCGTGAATGTATCAGGAAATATTATATATGCACGTATGTATTTGCACACTTGTGCACAGGCTATGAGTAGTCAGTGTGAGTAAGAGCTGGTGCCCCCGCACCTGACTGAAAGTCTAGATATTTCTCTAAACTTTATGGACCATGATGTCACATAGAAGGGTCTGTCAGGAGAGGTCATTGGTCATTCCTGGGGCCTCTTGGGTCTCTCAAATGATGATGCCAATGAATGTGTCATTCTGGGGCATGGCCCATGACCAGCATTAAAATTTCAGTTTCACTTTCACACTATTTTGGCCAGCTATCCCTTCTGATCCTCCAGCCGAGTCCATGCACTCCTCACTGTGTGGGGTGAGGACCTCCTGTACACTGAATATTTAATAATTATGTTCTGCTATTTTTATTTATATCTATTTTTGTAATTTTGAATAAAGATGATAAATGTGATTCTTCTGAAGACTTCATTTCTTCTCTGGTGCTCCTATGGGAGGGAGCTTGGGAACATAAAAAGTAGAAAGTCACCCTGGCGACATGTACACCAGAGTCTCCTGTGGGGCTGCATCTCTGGACTTACTGGGGCTTTGGGAAGCAGAGGCTAAGAGAGTGTGGTAGGCCAGGCCCTCCATAGCGCACAGGCCACAACAAAGGGGCCCATGGCTTTGTACATGGTGTGCAGGCTGGGTGTCAGCCCCCAGTTCCCTCCTGAGCCTGATGCTTTTGCACAATGTACATCTTGTACAGCTGTGTGTGATGACCTTCTTTAGCATTAACCTCACCATATTCTCTTCACGCTGCCCCCGACAATCCTTGGGCTGACCTCAACCAAGGAGAACACCTGTCTGAGTGAAAATGGTTGATCCAAAACGCAGCTCAGCTTGAGTCTGTGGCACTCAGGGAACAGAAAACGTAATTTCCCATTATCTACAATGTCTGCGCATGGGGTGGTGCTGAGTTTTCTCAATATGTTAATGGAGCTCCTAACCTGCCACTGCTATCCCTAAGGTCAGGTGACTCAGAAGCTAAAGCTGTTTGATATCATACTGAAGGTGAGCATATATTTTGAATCAAGCATCAGCTACTGAAGAACTGGGGTATAGAAGGCAGGCTGGGAGATATAGTTTGGTGCCAAAATATTGGAGTTCCCAAGCCATGTTAATGGGTCTTGGCAGTGGTTCTTAACCAGGTCACCTGAGAACCTTTTAAAAATACATACATGCCCATGTTCCACCCACAGAGCTTGTGATTCAGATCAGGGCTGGTGTCACGCTTTGTGGGTTTGAAAAGCTCCTCAGGTGTTTCTGATAAGCACTCTGATTGAATATATTTTGGGGATAATTGGCCAGATTATGTGCAGTGCCCAGTAAATTCAAGATGTAGTCAGCACGTGTTCTCTGCAGGCACAGTCAGTTTTCCATGTGGGGTTTCGGGGTGCGTGTCCTCCTGGGCCTCCTAGACCATAGGCCCCGGGAGGGCAAGGACCCAAAGTATTCAGTTTTCAATCCCCATGATCTGGCGTGTTGTCTTATTCCGTATGATGCAGTAGTTTCAGAGCAGGGTTGCGGAGTCAGATGGCCTGGTCTGGAATCCTGGCTTTAACACTAGTCGTGTGACTCGGGAAAGTCTCTTAACCTCTCTGTGCCTGTTTCCTATCTGTAAGAGAAATAATAATATCTACCTCCCAGGATTATTATAAGGATTCATGAGTTCATAAGTCTCTCAGCATAATCCTGGCACCTAGTAAAGGCACAAAAATGGTGGCTGTTACACAAAGGCACATAAATTCTTGTAAAATCCTTCCTTCCCAGGATTGCACCGATGTGTTTTGTGGAAGCTGAAACTTGCTAGGAGAGCGGAGGCATCATGTGAAGCTAAGGGCCCAGCCCAGCCTGAGTTGCTGCTCAACCTCTGCATTTCCCCCCCCAGGGGCCAAGAAAGATCTTGTCCCAACATGAGCAGCTCACAGACATCATGGCTCACAGACACTGAAAACAGGAAGTAGGAGCTCCACTGGCGGGGTTGAGCAATGATGCTGCTGACTCTCTTCAGATCACTTCCCAGCCACCACCCCGACCCCAGCCAGCTGCTGCCTCTCCTCTGAATTGTGGACCTCACTCAGTGCTGGCAGAGATCAGCTACTTCTGTGGCAATCGGTTTTGTGGCTCCAGATACTACCCTGTCACTCACTTTAGGGACTGTCTTCTTTTAGTGCTCACCACGTACTGGATACTGGGCAAAGTTCTTAATCTTCACAAAACTCCTAGGAAAAAGGTACTATCATTAGCCCCATTCACTACCGCAGAGAAAATGAAGGCACAGAGAGGCTGAGTGACTTGCTCAAAGCAATGCAGCTGGTAAGTGACAGAGCCAGTGTTCGGACCCGGGCAGCTGGTTCCAGAGTGCATAAGCCAAACACTGTGACCTATATGACCTTTCAGCAGGGCCCAGCTGAGGAAAGGAGAGCAGCCCTCCTTTCGAGGTCCCTACTTCAGGGATGCTGGGTGTCTAGGGTAAGTATATCAGAATTTCAATCCCTACCTAGATTACAGTATTTTCCTCTTAAAAGATTCCCAGGCCAAGTGAGGATACCACGCTCAGCCACCAGTTTCAAAGTAAAACCACCTTCTCAAGCTAACCTCAGCCTTTTTTTGTTGAAACCTGATTTCATTGAAGTGGTTTCCGTTTTCACCAGAGCCCCTCCTTCTGAAATGTTCTGCGTCCCATTCTATGATCAGGACTCAACTTGATTTCCACTTACACTTGGCTTTTCTGAAACCAACGTCCCCACCAGCACACCCTTGCATGCAGCCCTCCACATTCACCCTCAGTGTGTCCGCCTTCCTCCCTGGCAGGAAACCTCTGAGCCTTCCCTTTGAATCAGACCCAGTGAGAGATATTGCTGAGCTGTTTTTAAAGTAACGGTATTGTTGAGACGGAATACATACGCCATAAAATTCACCCATTTAAACTGTACAACTCATGATTTTTAGTATATTCACAGAGTTGTGTAACACTCACTACAATCCATTTTAAAACATTTTCATTACTTAAAAAAAAACACACAAAACCTTTAGTCCTGGCCAGTGTGGCTCAGTTGGTTGGAGCATCGTCCCATAAAGCGAAAGGTTGCAGGTCAGGGCACATGCTTAGGATGTGAATTCAGTCCACAGTCAGGGGAGGGGGCCTGCGAGGGGCAACGGATAGAATTTCTCTCCCTCTCTGTGTCCCTCCCCTCCCCTCGCTCTAAAATCAGTAAGCCTATCCTCGGGTGAGGATTAAAAAAAAGTACCCTTTAGCAGTCACTCTCTTTTTCACCTCAATCCCCTCAGCCACTGCTTTCTGTCTCTATGGGCTTGTCTATTCTGGACATTTGATATATATAGACTCATAAATCATGTGGTCTTCTGGGGCTGACTTCTTTTACTTCCCATAATGTTTTTTAGTTTCCTCCATGTCGTAGCATGCATCGTACCGTCGTGGGGTTTCAAGTAACAAACTGGGAGAAAAGATAGCCCAGGCCCCCTTCTGACCTTGCAGTCCCTTTGAGATTTATTCAACAACCCCTAAAAGAAAATTTTTTTTTCTTCTTTTTTTTTAAAATATATTTTATTGATTATACTATTACAGTTGTCCCATCTCCTTCCCCCTCCCCCACTCCCTGCACACCCCTTCCCCCCACACTCCCCCTCTTTAGTTCATGTCCATGGGTCATATATATGAGTTCTTTGGCTTCTACATTTCCTATACTATCCTTAACCTCCCCCTGTCTATCTTCTATCTACCATTTATGCTTCTTATTCCCTGTACCTTTTCCCCCTCTCTCCCCACCCACCCCCCTGATGATAACCCTCCATGTGATCTCCATTTCTGTGATTCTGTTCCTGTTCTAGTTGTTTACTTAGTTTCTTTTTGTTTCTGTTTTAGGTTCAGTTGTTAATAGCTGT